>JADDOH010002738.1:0-87470 GCA_016648135.1 Agrypnia vestita
AATTTTTTTAATTGTAATATTAAATTAATATGGGTGATGTCTTATTTAAATTCTATTTCCTGTGCCAGTTATGGAGATAAGCGACATCAAACTTTGCATTTTCTCAATATTTCTGGCTTATATTTTATAAACTGTTTAATTTAATTTTCTGTAGTAATAGACAAAAGTTTTACAGAAAGTAAGTAAAAAAAGGCAAACTTTGATGTTACTTATCTCCGAAACTGTTGACATTTCACCTAAAGTGTAAATAATATTTTTCATTCAAAATTGAATGAAGAAGACTCCCCAAAAGTTTTTGTATATGTATTTTAAAATACCTATATTGAAATCTGTCGAAAATGTTTGATCTCCACAACTTTAAATCATTTGAGATTTTGATCCAAATTTCTAAAAAAAATTCTCTCGGAAGTTTTTTTATACGTAAGTAAATCTTTACCAAAATGTCAGATGATGATGGATGAGCTTGTTGTTCCTAGTAGTGATGGTCCGTTCTGAACTAAGTACTACAATGAAGTACTTCATTGTGCTGAACTGCGCGTCTTTAATCGAACTTCACATTTAAGACTTCACATTTTAAACTTCAAACTAGGTATAGTCCGTTCAACTTATCTGGAGAATGGGGAGGGCGCCCCAATCGATATAGTGTTTCCCACAAAAATTATCTAACTTGATGAATAAAAAAAAAGTTTTTTATTCATCAAGTTATCAAGAAGTATATGACGCGAAGTAAAACATAAATGTAACCCAACATACACATAAATTTATCAATGTTAAGAGTCGCAAAATAGCGTTTATTTAGAAATCGAAGAAAATATCATAATTTTCACAAAAAAAAAAACCAATAAAAATGCTTTTATTCAGCATCATGCTTCTCCTAGGTAACTCAGTAACATGTAAGGATAACAATCGGGGTTCGTAACAGTGTGTTCCAAAAACAAGATATACATTTAAAAATTGGAGGGGCGTGTACTCATGTAAGCGCGGTACAAATTATACTTCTTCGGCGTGATTGTGGCAATTGATATTTACATATTGGTTAAATTATTAATATTTGTTTTTGAAGTGGTAAAAATGTAATTAATTGTTGGTTTGTGATAGCTAAAATAAGAGATAAATGTCTTCGACGTCTCACGACGATTCGAAGACATTTATCGCTGCAACATCGCAGACATATGATGTGACGAATCAAATAAACGTGTGCATTTTCAAAAATGTTCAAGTGCCTACCCACTTTCACGTTTTATCGATTTTGGTTCCTTATTCAAAAGTTTCGAAACTTTGAGATATATACAACTTTGAGAGCCGCATTGAATGTCGAATGAATGAATGTGTTTTTTGTTTTGAAAACGAATATCTGAAAATTATGTCGTTTTTGCAAAGACATCGATGAGAACATACTTACACATCTAAAATTGTAATTCAATTAACAGTTCTAATTTTCAATTCATTAACCAATCATTCGTCAGATTTTGAATTAAGCTTCTTTTTGATTGGTAGTCGATTCAAGATGGTCGACAATATATAATTATTTATATTAAATTTTTGACAATTTAATGGATGCGCGCGCATTTTGTGGTATCGCATTCCTGCTACACGCGCACGCTGAATGTGCGCAACTTCCGTTACAATACATTTTTTACCCTAAATGCGCCAAAAAAAAGATAACTTCAAAAATATATGAAATGTTAGTAGGGGAAGGTGGTGTCAAAAGTAACAAAATAGACATTCTGGTTTATAACAAAATAATTAACCGGTTAAATTACCTGATTTTTTTTTCAAAGCACTTCCATATATTTAGGAACTAAGTGTATGGTTAAAAAAATTGAAGGTATTAAGATTTTTTGTTTATTTGAAAATTAAAAAAAGATAAAAACTGTTACATTTGACACCACAGTGGTGTCGATAGTAACACTCGTGTCAGTTGTAACATAAGTCGCACAAAACATAATGTATCTACTTATTTTTATTAGGTATATTTTTATGTACTAAATGACTATAAATTTGTAGATACATAAAAACAAAACAAATTATCTAATTATAAAAACCAAAATTTATAAAATAATTAGAAAAAAATCTAATTTAATATGCTTCCCTAAAATAATTTTAACATCGTGAAAGTAGTTCAAATTGCTCAATCATTATCAGATTCACAATTGAAACACATAATTTAATTGTTTGGTTTGGGCACAATTCTCATGCGCCCATAATTTACAGGAGGAACACTGGATCCAACCCTCTTTGCTTGTTGAATATGGTTTGGTACAAATTAAACATAAAGCATCATCAGTTTCTTCTTTTTTCTCGGTTATTATACAAGTTTTTGTTCTTCTTTTACCCTGCTTATTTTTTGCAGCTTTGTTGCTCAATACGAAGGATTCCTTCTGATAAATGCAATCAGCTAATCTTTCGAAGCCATACCAACTGCATCCCAACTAGTGGGATATGTCAGAGTTGAGTTGTTGATGTTATTGGAGTAATAGTTGTTGATAATTTATTTTGACTAACAAACTAACTAACCATTACGCCGTTTCCCCGCAGGGGTATGCAGAGAGGATTGAACACCACACTCTTCTATCCTGGCACACCACTTTTGCTTCGGCCACATTCATACATCTTCTCATACAAGTTCTACGGTTGTTTGCGGCTTTAAATAGGGCCATCCTCAAATACTTGTAGTATCTGATCGTGCCAGGTCTTTCACGGACGCCCTCTATTTCTATTGCTTTCAACACTCGCCTCATGTATGCATGAGCCTCATGCAATTATGGCCAAAAAGAATCTGTCAAAGGAAGCAAGACTAGCGGTACATAATAGCGTTCTAGTGCCAACCCCGATGTATGGAAGTGAAGCCTAGAATTGGCAAAAGAGGAATGAACGAAGACTGAATGTGGTGGAAATGCGGTCACTATGACGCTTGTGCGTAAAATCTTTGGTCGATAGAGTGAGGAATGAAAAAATTAGAATTTATTAAAATTCACAGTAGTCAGCTAATTCTTTTTTGATTAGATAATAGCTTGTTGTGGGGTAGATATCCTAATACTGGGACAGATCCATCTTTTTTGATGCGTTCCATGTATCTATGAGGAGATATGTGTCATATTTCGATATGCTTGGCTGCTTTTCTTATTGACACGTTTCCATTTTTTTCATAAAATCTTTTATAAAAGTGTGCCTTCTCAAAGGTTTCTTTGGATGTTTTTCTCCCATTTGTCTTTAATTCTCTAGGTTTAACCATTTTTAACAATCAGGAACCCAAAATGACATTAACTTCCAATTACATTACATTATTATCTCGAAGGTGTCAATTGTAACATGTTACAATTGACACCCTTTACACTGTTACAATTGACACCTTTCGCCACATTGCATTAAGGTTATGTTTTATCTTAAACTATTAAAAAAAACATTAAAATATATACACATCATGATAATAAACAATATTCTGAATTCTAACACACAATAAAACAATAAAAAATACATACAATTTGACGAATACAAAAAGATGACTATTTAATGATTTTTTTACTTCACTAGGCCGAAATACGATGATATCCAATATACCGATACTTTCAAACTGATGTTAACGCAAAATGGCGTTCTTTGATAGCTATTGATCCCGTCTAATAGACGGTACTGCTTGTCCCATTAAATGACCAATATTTAAAAATATACGGCGTCTGTTACAATCGACACCTGTTACTTTTGACACCACCTTCCCCTACTATATAGTGTCGGATAATTCGTAGAAGATAGAACATACAGCACATAAATAGCCGTTTATACACCGACATGGACTGTATCTGATAGATATACGAATAAATGTATAAAATTCGTGCACTTTTCGCCTGATGACTACCAAATCAAAATCACCAACAACAATTTTTCCACTAATCCTTGATTTTTTCTTCCGGGTTTAGATATTTTTATACCGGATTCTACGGCCGCTTTGCCCCCTTTAACAATTTTGTAAATTGACGATTCAGAAATACGTGAAAAAAATGAAATAGTAAAATAAATATGTAATTATGGAAAAATCATTATAACGGCATGGCAGCACTAACCTGAAACGGAGGCGATGCGTCTTGAACGTAATCAAATGGTATAATTGAGGATTTGAGACGTTGATCCCTTTCAAAAAACGTGTGCATTATCAAAATAGTTTCTCGAGTATCACTTTTAACCATTTTTAGCATGGTGACAAACAAAAATTTTCTTAAACGATCAAAACATACTTGATCTCTCATATAAACATAATCTGACGCCGACAAGATTTCATATGGTTCCAAATTTGTCCATTCTCCAGATAAAGTTGGATGGACTATATAGAAGTTCAAGTAGATAAAAAACAATAATTCAATTGAATTACTGAACGATTCAAAGCGAACAGTTCTCTTGACTGAACGACTTGGTGAACGACAGTTCAGTTAACTGAACTATCGTTCACCGAGTCGTTTTTATATTTGTGATGATATTCGGCGAATATCATCACAACAATGAATATTCGTATTCGTTGCATCACTAATTTTTACGTCAATAATTATTATACATTTTTTTAATGAAAACATAAACATCTTTTGTATTATTTATAAGAAAAGATTTTATTGAAAATACCCCCAAAACTATATGTATGTTTATCATTATAAAAAACAAATCATAAAAATACTGATGTTTGAGAATCATTGCGGCGCGTCGTAAGAGTAGGGATGTTCACATGTGACTGGTCGCATATCACGCCGGCCACGCGGGGCCGACATATTGGTCTGGTCATTGGCTGTGAAATGACGGACGGACAGGAGTAATTTAGAGTTACTTAAAAATCCCCAAAATTCCAAAAATTTATGAATTTTTCGATTTATATGCATGTAATAATAACCCATCTATATGAAGATACACTTAAAAATGTGTTTTCGTTTAAAACCAGTCTTTATTAAAGGAAACATTCATGGGGGTCTTTTGGTCCCCCACTTCGGAGCGTGAGAGATTTTTTTGAGTTTGGTACGGGAAAGGTTAAAGTAGCCATTTTGCTGTCGTTTTTTACTTTACATAAATATACACGTAGTATTTTGTTTTTTTAGATGAATTTTTATTTATTTATTAGTTAAATATAGATTATATAAATATAAATTATAAAATATTCTAAATGTTTTTATTCTAAGTGTGTAAATGGAAGCTTTAACTTGAATGTATATTGTGTTAATAGTATAATTGGTGCAATAAATGTAGTTATTCCTTATTTTAGTAAATAAAAATATCCTTTTAAAAATTATCGATTTTTTTATTAAGTTTTGAAAATAAATCAAAAAGTACTTCTACTATAAAGTACAGGTTAACCACAAAGCACAAACAAAGCCTCAAATTGGTTTATAGTAATAGTTTTATTAAGTATCATTTTTTACGAAAACGGGTTGTTTGATTAGTGGAAAACGCAATAATCTATGCTTTGAATGAAAAATTACTATCAATCAAGTTGATACAACAGGCCCTAACCCGATTGTTATCCTTACGTGTTACTGAGTAAACATGAGGTCACGTTTCCTAGGCATGAGAGACCAAATAAGAGAATTTTTTGCGTTTTTTTCCCCTAAAAATTAAGATATTTTTCTTTGATTTTTAAATAAACGCCATTTTGCGACTCTCAACGTGTATATTTTGATAAATGTATATGTGTGTTGGTTTGCATTTTATGTTTTTGTCTCACGTCGTATACTGCTTAATAACTTGATAAAGAAAAACCAAAAAATTATATAATTTGTAGACAGTGAGCAACACTATATCGATTGGGGCGCCCTCCTCCGTTCTCCAGATAAGTTCAATAACGCCGCGCCGTGACTAGCTTGGCGACGCGACGCTGCGCTCTCGCTCATACGAGCTAAGGAGCGGATATCTGGGATCTCTCATATGAACTAACGAACTAAGGAGCGAGGAATCTGGGAGCTAGTTCGCGTAGTTCGTCTGTGGGAGCGCTCTTACGACCTAGTTCGTTCGCGAACTAGACAAGACTAGTTTTGATGATCTTTGATATTTTGATGTAGGGATAGGTAAACGAAAAAAAAATCGATATATGTATATCGAATCGATATTTTAAAATATACATCGATTATTTCGATATTATTTTTTTTCAAAAATGTAACAAAAGTTAGGGAAAAAAGTTTTTGGTGACCAAGAAAAAAAGGTCACCGGAAAAAATATATCGATGTATCGAAGAAAAAATATCGATATATTGGAAAAAAATATTGATATATCAAAGAAAAATATATCGAAAGGATATATCGATATTCTTCGATATAATTTTTCAAAAATGTAACGAAAAACGCTTTTGGTCACAAAAAAAAAAGGTCGCCGGAAAAAATATATAGATGTATCAAAGAAAAAAATATGTATTTCAAAAATGTAGCTTTTGGCGACCAAAAAAAAGGTCACCAAAAAGAAAAATGGTCGCTGAAAAATAAAATCGATGTTTGATATGTCGCGAAAAAAATCGATATTTTTTACCCATCCCTAGTAAACGGGAGATGAGAATTCGGAGATAAACAAAACGTGCGAGGGCCGGTTCGGTGCCACGCCATAACTTTTGACATTTAACACCTACTTTTTTCACGACTTAAATATTTTTTTGACATTTCAATTTCAAATTATCATGACCGTGTGTCGAGATCAATCTCGGCTATTTGAGTCACGTATCATCTCATAATTTGGTTGGTAGTTGTGACGGCCATAATAAAGGCGCCGAAAAACACGTTCGCGAATGACGCGCCTCTAATAATAGCCACTTTTTTACTGTTGAAAACGCGAGGTCCCTTGTCTTATTTTAATAATAATAATAATAAGATAATAAGATAAGACATCCGAAATATGTCAGATGACAACAATAACATCTGTGCGCAAATAAATAAAGACAAATCTTGACCGTTTGACAAATTTAAATGTGATCTTACCAAGAAATTAATGACATGATTTGATATAGATTTTCTGAGACCAGAAAATTACTTATAAAACCTGTTGTAATTCTCCCATATTACCACACAATTCTGTATAATTAACATTTAACGTATACATCTATCTGCATACGAGTACTCATTCTTGATTTACAATTTGTAACTACAAAATCTGTGACAATGACTGATCAAAGAGTCATTACTCTTCAGCCAGAGAAGCCTCCGAAAATGAACTCTGGAAATGACAGTGGTTGCTCTTCGGATTGCTGTAGTGGATGCGGTGCGTGTGAAGACTGCAGTGGTTGTGACAATTGCAGTGGTTGTGGCAGCTGTAGCGGCTGCGACTGCGACTGCGACTGCGAGGGTTGTGCCGAGTGCTGCAATTTATTTCTTTGCTGTTTTGCGATTTGTGAAGTGTGTGTATAATTTTTTGCATTTCACATGTTATGCGAAGGAAGCATACACATCACTATCTCTCAAGTGGTTTGTGACAGAGATAAAAGATGCCCTTTAACGATTTGAAGATATAATTCTCCGCTTGAATTTTATATGTGATCCGCAATAATAAATTTTTAATGTGTGACAATGATTTAAATGCTGTAATATTTTTGATATCGGTATGTACATTGTATTGTAAATTAATTTCAGATAAAGTTTTATCATAAATTTTAGATTTATTTTACAGACTATTCTTCTAGCATTCCTTAAGCAAAACACAAGTATCCTCATATTACATGATGTTAATATTTGATGAAGTATATCAAAATACAGCGGTGAATATAAATGGATGTGAAGCATACAGCCCACAAAATGCTGATAATGATCCATGCAGGGGTTTGGATACTACATTACGATATCTTTATGTGCTGAAATCGTCCAAGCTCTAGGTGCTATAGTTTTTTGTAAATTCAATAATTTTCTAACCCACGGCCATCACCGTTTAAATTAACTCAAAAAATGTGATTTGAGTCTTCTGTGGCTTCAAATTAATGAATCCTTGGCAAACAAAAGTATTTTTACTGTTACTACAGGATAATAATTTTGTAGAAAACATCCAAGTGGGTTGAACATTTTCTACGCCTCAGATAAAATAGGGTTTACTTCATGTTTTATCAAATTAAATGCAGAACCAGAACCCTTACAGAACAAAATAAGTATTGTTTTTGTACATTTCGACATTTTGTAGAAAGAATCCAACCTGTAAAATGCACCATATCTTTGTAAAAAAAGTTTTTTCTTATAATTACATTAAACCATAAAAATACAATGAGCCCTATGCAAAAAAATGTGCATAAAATATCGACATACTAGATTTTTGTAAATTCAAATTTTTAGAAGCCTTTAGAAAAAATTTTCAGCAGAAGTACGTCCAATTACTTAAAAGTGAATTACAACAACCTTTATATTGCTCATATTCATAAAACCCCTCTTTTTAAATGATTTTAGAATGAGTGGTTGAGATTACACCAGCGGTAGTTTTGTGGTAGTACCATTGAGATAAGATAACACCGTATTTCCGATTCATTCTTACCATATATAATATTGTTCGTTTGCCCGTCATCGCGTTGTGTTGTGTGCTAATATCTAGTATATACATTTAGTTGTATATTTTGTATTTGTGACAATGATCAACAGCGTAATTACATTTCAACCGGAGAAGACGATTGATCCAAAAATGGAAACCCACGAATTAGAATGTGTCGAAGAAAATAACGAAAAAGAAAAGAAAGAAAAACAACAACAACTTCCTCCGTCGAATGATAATTGGTGGTTCTGCCCGCTCTACTGGTGGGCTGAGCCCACTGTGCCGATTCAGGGCACTGGAAATGATAGGTGTTGTTGTTGTTCTTTAAATTGCTGTAGTGGGCGCGGTACCTGTTGCACCTGCGACGACTGCAGTGGCTGCGACGACTGCAAGTGCTGCGATGTCGGCGGCGGCGACGAATGCAACTGCTGTGATTTTGGCAGCGGCGAAGACTGCAACTGCTGTGGTGACTGTAACGATTGTGATTGTGGAGATTGCTGCGGTGAATTTCTTTCCTGCGCCGCAGGCTGTGATGGTCTTTAATTTTTGCATTGTACGTGTTACGGAAGGCTATTGGATACGTTGCTGTCTTCTCAAAGTGGTTTCTGTTAAATACACTTAAATATATTTTTTAAAGATGTACTGCTCTTGTGTCTCTGCATTTAATATAGCAGGGGCGTGTAGTGGGAACATCGCAGCGTGACTATACGTAACTAATTATTTCGTAATATTTCTGTCACAATTATTATCATAGTATTCTTATTTTGATATATCATAATAATCTGTCGCTAAAATATTTAATTAATATTTTTTTCCAAAATATTTGTTTACAAAAGTCACGCTTCAATGTTTGCCTGCAACATAGTTCTTTGTAGTGCTGTTTTTTCATATAATTCATCCAAAGTCGTCATTTTATGTAACTCTGACCTGTCATAAAGTACATAAATCTTGGTCGAAGGATTCGGTTCAAACAATTAGAATATATTTCTCGGTTTTATAACTTTTAGCAGTGTGTGATGAGATCACCGCTAGGTAAGGGGCCAAGTGAGGAGCTGAAGAACTCAGTATTATGAATAGGGATGGATAGTGTAGTACTGTCAGCTGAATGGAGTGGAAGGCCACGATTAGATAGAAATTTGAATTTAGATTTCAAGTACTGAGGTGAGTGAGGATTGAAAAGGACATAACATTCATGTTTTATCTTAATTTTATATATTGTATAAAGTACTCTAATTAGTATTATATGAAGTATCTTTACTTTATATACTATATAAAGTAGAGATAAAACATGAATGTTATGGCGTTGTCGGATTGTAGGCCAATAGAGAAGTTTGTGAAAAAATGAGATGTGATAGAATGACCAATTTGTAATTGCTGTAAAAGCGGGCCATGTGTAAAGTTTGTTTGGATTGAAAGAAGAAAAGATCTTAATACATAATATGTATGCATTGTGAAAAAATGTGCCAAAACCAAAACTTTAACCCTCATTTTTTATAAAATCAGAATTACGTAACATAGCCCACTCTAGCGATTCAATTGTATGGTCATATATTTTTGTATGTGTGATGATTTAAACAATGTAAGTTTTTGATATTAGTATTGTAAATTGATTTTTATTGTATTTTATAATTTTACATTTATTTACAGATTACATATTATTCTAGCCCTCTTTATTGAATTTACCCTATGCGTCTTCTGGTTTTTGTCTTCTGGGATATTTATGTTGTGTTTTTACAACATTTTTGGTCGACGTTTTCATCAGGGCTGATGTCCAACACATCAACCCTGATAATGGACCCTGCAATGGGATCCGAAATGTCGGCCAGAAAGGTTGTAAAAACGCTGCATAATACCCCAGAAGACACAAACCAGAAAATTCTGAGTGGCCTTGGAAACATAAGAACATTGTTACCCTACGTGTATTATAAATTTTGCATTTATTTTACAGATGATTATAGAATTAAGAACATAGATTTTTCTATTTTAATTTAATTTAATTTAAGAAGTACAATTCTCATCACTGATAAAGTAGGAATATAAAATAATATAAATGATTATAATTGAGTTATCCACTTAAAATAATGAAATAAGTATAACCAAGTACCTATATATAGTGTTAATATCAAATTCTTAAAATTAAACCATATTTAATAATAATGGAAAGGAATTTGGGAAAGAAAAGAAAGAGTAACAGAGATGTGTTTATATAGTTATTTTATGTATTATGTAGTTATTTTTAAAAGAGAAGCCTTTTCAATATTCTAATTGTACATAGTTATGCACAAAGCGACAAACTCGCAAAATTCTAAAAATGAATTATATACGAGTTTGGACAGTTCAATATGATATCTTTATGTGCTGAAAACATCCTCTAGCTCTAAAACAAAACTCTAAGTGCTATAGTTTTTATAAATTTAATATTTTTCTAACTAACATCATGGTCATCACCGTTGAATTAACTCTTATATTGAAAAAAAGTGACTGTTTTCTGCACTTTAAATTTATAAATTCTTCGCATAAAAAAAAAAAATGTCAAAAACGTCCATGGTGTATGGATGCATTGTGCAACTTTTTAATTCTACTGTTAATACACAATAATAATTATGTAGAAAACGTCTAAGGGGATTGAATATTTTACGCCTCAGATAATAATTTTTACTTCATGGTTTATCAAATTCATAGAACATAGAACTCGCGCAGAAAAAATAAGTACTGTTTTTTTGTAGATTTTGACATTTTGTCAAAAGAACCTAATCTGTATAATGTGTCATCTCTTCATAAATAAATTTATTTTTCTTATAATTGCATTAAAAAACACTTCTACAATTGATAATATATCAACGTATTAGGTTTTTGTAGGTTCAAACTTTTAGGAGCCATTTTTAGCTTTCTGCAGAAATTACATTTACTGAAATTATATTTGTAGGTAAACTTTTAGTTAGTAAAAATCAATGAATAAGTAAATAAAATATATGTATGGACAATGATACAAAATAGCAAAATAGCAAAATAATAAAATAGCAAAATACAAAATAAGTTTAAAAAATCTTATTGAATCATTTTAGAATCGCAAGGGAATATTTTCCCCAGGTTCACAATAGTGTTTATACGATGTTAAAAATGTTTTAGTTATGTCAGCAATTACCGAGTTATATTTTAGCAATCTGGGACATTTCCATCTTCTGTGAACTGTATACCTGATTGCAGTATTCGATTTTGCATGTCATTCAGTGACTAATGATTTGTAATTCTCATGGTATTGGTTATGAATCACTTTCCGTCCAAAATTAACATGTTTCAATTTTTTTTTTACTTTAGTCCTTATCACCTTAAGATTTATTTTATTAATAAAATTACAAACTTGTCGAATTCATTTTCTGAATGTGAAATTTGTTAATAATCCGAAGTCACGTGTATGCTATTTATACCGACATAATAATTTAGGAGCAATTTTAGCCAGAGCAATTTAATGCCAAAATTTTCTGCATGAAGAATTGGATAGACTCAGTGTACCTAGATGTATTTAAAATTATTATCTGTGAACTGTTTATAGTATGAATTTTAAATCAAGTTGTTAAAAAAAAAATGTTTAAGGTTTTGATAATATGTTTTTTTATAAAAGCATTGTGGGTGTCGAGAGTCTCTAATGTTATATTTAAAAAAACAGCATGCAAAGTCATGTGCCTTATGCATAAGAATGTTTGTACATATTTATATTATGAAACAATTAGTGGTTTAACTTTTGGTAATTATTGTTACTTGTCAGGGCGCCATGGTGTGAAGCAATATTATTGGTATCAAATTGCTTTCATTCTGTATTGCCATTGCAAGACTTAAATATATACTCATTACATTATATTTTCAGAGCATCATACACTCATACCTCGCTATACAGCTGATCTTTATGTGGCTTGTTGCTATAATCACCCTTTTTGATAATAGCTTATTTTGATATATGTATGACCAATTAAATATTTTTATGTTCATTCCTTTACATACCAAGAACCAATTTTTTAAACCATGACAGCAGATAGTGACGATGACAGCAAGATGTCATGCTGACCACTGTAATATGTACATATTTTTAAATAAAATAGTTTAATTTCTTATTCTCATTTTTATTCATGTGCATTAAAAAAAAACATTGTTATTTTTAAAATATTTCTACAAACTTGTTACGGATGGAATTTACATGATTTTTTTTATCAAAATTAATATTTCGTTTATGGCCAGTTTTCTCAGAATGTAACTGGGCCATAAGTGGAGGTATTAATGTACTCTTTACATTATTTATTAAACCAAGTCATAATGTTGTTATTTACTGGACTAGGTTGCCTTACTGTATTTCAGCAGCTTCCAAATTATATAATAAATTAAAGATTTTTGTGATATAAACCAGAAATAATTCGAAACATACATTTGCATGAATGTAATGATCAATTGCATACGAATTTGTTATTCCAAGTACCACTACTTGATAGATAACAGATATTTTGCTGCAGATACGTGTTATCAACATATAAAGTAGGTATTACTGTTGTGTCCAGGCAGATGAGCTATTTAGTGCAACACCACTTGGAATACATGATAAATTTGGCACGCCCACCAAAAATTCTTATGATTTGCCAAAAAAAATAATTGAAAATTACTGTTTTAAATAGTTTTCCTAATATATATAGGACTTCTAAGAAGTATGATAAAATATATAATATATGACAATAAATGTTTTTTTAATAAAGAATTTTCATATATATTAGTATTTTTATTACCTACTTCTCATTTGAACAAACTTGCTAATCTCCCTACATTATAATGTGTGTTCCATAGGGATAGATAGAAAGGATGATAATTGAAAATTTAGTTTCTTTTCCATTTAACCGTTGTGTATTGAATAATTTAAACAAAAATTAGGAGGAAATTTTTTATTTAGAAATCTACTGACATTGTCAACAAGAATAAACCATAAAAAATGTAAAAAAAAACATACATGAACTTATCATATCTGGGGGGCTGTGCAGTCACATGAAAATTAATGTTTTTGTTGAAATAAATATACAGACATAAATAATTTACATCAAGCAATTTAAAAAAATGCCTTAAATATAATTACATTACTCCTGCATAGAATTTGTTTTTCTGGTTCAAAAAATTAAAAAAATAGGCATTTTCTGTGAAAAATTGGTCACCATGTACGTATATAAATATTTGTACAGTACTTTTAACAAAATAAAAATCTCCTTGGTAGAGAGCTGAACCACGGTCCATCGTGACAGGGAATACTAACCGTTATGTTGCTGAGAAGTCAATGAATTATTAATATAATAATTTCAAAGTATCTTAAACTCTTTTCAATACTAAGTCTTATGAAGTTCAACATGCGTAACTTTAAAAAAATATTATTATCATCACAATTATTATTATTGGTAAATGTATAATGTACCTATAAAATATTCAAAAAATTGCAAAAACATGCTTAAATGAAAAATTACTAAAAAGAATAAAATATTTTTTAAAACAGCCACAGTACTAAGAATGATCACAGTGTATGTGTAGGTTTTTTTTTTTTTAGTTATGAGGTACCCTTATTTTTGGCCTTGCTTGCTATGTACAAGGCTTATAATGTACCTCAATAGGTTCAGGTATTCTGTTTTAGCTACTATCAGCTTTATTGGAATGCGAGAGATTTGTCCGTGGAACTTGGAACTCCTTCGTATTTGCCTATGTGGAGAGGGAACCACGGGAAACCTCTCTCAGAAGGAGTCGGACCTGAGGGGAACTTCCTATACGTTCTTATAATGTTAGGCTTTTGTTTTATTTGTTGTTTATTACTTTTAATGTCCTGACTATATTTTCTAAGAAAGATACCGCCTCTCGTGATAAGTCCTTATGACTTATCAAGGTTGCTATGTCTTTCCAGTTGATGTTCTTCTGTCTGCACGCTGCCTCCTGCTTGTGTCTTTGTGTGCTGAAAATGGGGCAAAACATCAACAGGTGGTAAACATCTTGTATGGCAGTTCCTTTGCAGGGGCACGTATCGTCATTAATTATTTTGAGACGGTGAAGGTCACTCTTGAATAGGCCATGTCCTGTTAACATCTGTGTTAGTTCAAAGGTCGGGGTTACCGAGGCTCTGAACTTCTGAGCGTCCAGGACTGATTGGAAAACATCTTTGTCACCTTTCCCGTTGGTTCGGACACATACATTTGGTTCCGTGTGTCTTGTGTAGGTATACTGTGTTAGCTCTTAGACTTTCTTGTTAATGCAAAGAATTTTCTTAATATTAATAGTAAGATGCAAGCGATCATCAGGGTTTGAGAAAACGCATCCCATGCTTTTTATTTTATTGACACACATTTATTGTGAAATTTCTAGGACTATGGCTGTTCAAAAAATTATTGTCTACTTTTAAGTAATTTCTTACAAGAACATGCTTTAAATATTTTTTTAATATATTATTTCACATTTT
Source organism: Agrypnia vestita (assembly GCA_016648135.1). Classification (NCBI taxonomy): domain Eukaryota; kingdom Metazoa; phylum Arthropoda; class Insecta; order Trichoptera; family Phryganeidae; genus Agrypnia; species Agrypnia vestita. The sequence continues at coordinate 14,927 of JADDOH010002738.1, forward strand.
TTAGTTTTCGTCACTCTTCTCAAAAGTCAAACGTCACTTTTAAAATAATACCAACCGACAGGCATCTCCAGCATATACAATGTCCGATTAAATAATGCGTCACCTTTTTAATAATTTTTGGAATAATCAAATTTATTTTGTAAAACTAATGAATAAATTATTGTATTGTCATGTGGAATATGTCTGCCAAATTTTAGAGTGATTGTTGGTCAGGAAGGGGGTCAAATTCTGATAGTAAGATTTGTCCCGGACAGGCAGACAAGTGAAGTTAAATAAAGGCATATAAAATATGAATCAGTGGCTTAAAATCAACCGCACATTAAATTAAATACAAAAAATCACAAACTTCCTAAAATCCTTATAATTTGACAATACATTGCAGTTATGCAATAGCAAGATGGTACAGCGTTGACTTAGCATGTCAGAGGTATCAGTATGGATACTCAACACTTTTTTTAATTTCAAAAGGGTTCTGAAAAAATTTGTTCCTGGTTCTGGTAAAGGCAAAAATAAAACGAGATTTAAAAGTGAGTGTACTTACTTCTATACATAAAGTGTATGATTATGATGTCTTCCATGCTCTATTTTCATGACAAATTCTACTGGGGTGCCCGTGGGTAGGGGAATAAATTTTTTTTATGTACTTCACTGTGAACACCATGGACCACCAAAATACAGGATGTCTCTTAGCCATTAGCAAAAACATCAGGAAATCTTCGTCATCAAATTTCGGACAGAAAATATTCTTTACACTTTGGGTGAAATGTTACGAGATAAATGACATCAAAGCTTGCATTTTTTTTTCTCATTATTTCTGACTTATTTTCTGTAAAATGTTGGACTATCGCTACAGTAACTTACGTAGAATATTTAAAATTCATTCGCCTCTTTACAAGTCAAATAAAATGACAAAAAGCATACAATTTTATTTTTCAAATTTCCGCAAGGTTTAAAACATTTTATTTGACTTGTATCAAAGCGAATAAATTTTTGTGTTTCATAAAAGATACTGTAGTATTCATCCTACAATATTATCATTAATTTTTTTTCTTTATTAAAAATAGAGACTCCTACAATGAATACATAAATCAATATTCTAATTACATATTTTTATGAAGCTCTGTGTTTTTATACACACCATGGTCTTCAGGGACAAGTCTAAAACCACTGACTACTTGATTAAGATGCTGTTCCGGCAAAGGAATTGAAAATGTAATTTTAGTTTTATTATTTCAACAACCTTGAACATATTCGTAAAATAATTCTTTGTAATTGTTGTTGATTGTATTATAAATTTTTTATTTTCAGTGCATACGAGATATCCTGTTATTAGGGCATCGTCAAGCTTTTGCCTGGATAGATGATTGGATAGAGATGACCATTGAAGACGTCAGACAGTATGAAAACGAAATGCATTCCAAGACAAATGATAAGGTTTGTTTAAAAAATGACATGGTTTTTGACAATTTTGCATAATGTGTATTTAAGTTATGTTTGCCACTCAACTGATCTTAAAAGGCATGTTCCTGAGGTTTTTTTAAGGTTTAAATTTTTTAAATGTTTTAAATTAAAATTTTATGTTTCCTAAATCTATATTTTATTTAATATCATAAAAGCTTTATTTGTCGTGGATATTTACATTTGTGGGCCAAAAAATCCATATTGCTATAAATCAAGCGTAAACTATAAAATGCATGTGCATATTATTTTTGTTTGCTTTATTTGGAATATGATGACTTTATTTAAAATTTTTGTTTCACAGAAAAAGCATTCGGTCATTAAGGGTTATTCAATAATAAAAATTTCAAAAGTAAAGCACATCTCTGCCACACAATTCAAAAGCCCAAACTCAGTACAGATTATTCAAAAGTACTAGAGATGGGTCGTTAATGAACGAACTATTCTTTTAGAAAAGTTCATTTTACTGAACTGGTTTTTCACCAATTTAGTAGATTAAAAATAATTCATTCATTAAATTCTGCTGAAATTTTTAGTAGGCATTTTTTTTGGGTAGTAAAAATTTTGGAAATTGACTCCCCCCACGGATTTGAAAATGTTGGTAGAGTGAATATGATGAAGGGTGGAATGCAGAATGGGGCATTGGGAGCTGTATGAAATATTAACAAATTTTCCGATATAATTGAATGTCTTGATTCCAAAAATGTATATGAAATAATGTCGCACTCTTATGTTAAAAGAGTAATTCCAATTTAAAAATCGTTAATGAATTTGACGAATCAGCCTTTTCCTTTGAAGTTTTACACGTGTCTATGGAAATCATCGAATAATTGTCTATGGTTCGCGTATCTGACAGCTCCCAACGCCCTATTCTGCATTTATCTCTATGATGAAATCTCTGGAAATTGAAACAACCCCTCCCAATGAATTTAAAGAATTCGGGATACCTGAAAATTTTTCTGGTGGGTGATATTTTCTGGCGGTGTGTTTACGGGTGAGGGGGGGGTGCTTTGTTGGACACATTGGCCCTGGATGAACGTTTTATGAAAATTATTATTAATTTCAATTTTATGTTTCATTAGGTGAAGGCAGCTCTGGAGGCTATAACAGAATCGAGCATCAGCGGCGCCAGTGGTGACGCGACGCCCAAGACGCCGAGCCTCGGGGGCTCCTCCAAAGGACCGAGTACACCCGCCACGCCTGTTACCCCCAAAAGCCCCTCTCAAGAGGCAAAATCCTGGTTTTCTTGGTCATAAATAACACCTCTTGGTGTTATTTTAAAATTGTGCAATGGTAGAAATAGGTCAGAGATCACATTTCAAAGATAAAAAAAATGAGTGAAATCACATTGAGCCGTTATTAAGATAATTACTTATTTTCTTCACCATGATGCTAGTTTGTTATGCGGACACCACAAATCTGCAAGTTCGTTATCTCCAACACTTTATTCTTAGAATATTAGCATCACCGTTTGAGAATGCGTTATTTAGAATGCAAAAAAGACTCGATTTATTAATTACAAAGACACATAATATATATAGTAAACACAATAGAGTTACATCTGTATAATAAAGAAATGTCTATATATTTTTATTACCGAAACAAAAGGATTTCAATATTACAAAATAGAAAATAGCACGCTAGTGATTATAGATGTACCACTATAAATTGGCGTGCGAGGGAGGGCGTAACCCCTCGCTTACCGTCGGATACGGACGGGGCGCGTTCTAGTTCCGATGTTGCCGCACGTCAATTTATGTTGGGCAAGCAATAGTGTTGTCGGGAGCTATTAATGTGACATTAGAGCTCAACCTAAACCAAATAATATGACGTGATAACATCCTCATATTTATGATGGTAAAATTCCCCAAGTTTACAGATTTATACCATTCGGTCGTATTCTGAAATAAGCAATATTGCTATTTCTGTATCTTGACAGTTATATTATAAAACCTTATAATGCCGCCAATTTTGAAGTTTTAAGTTTGACAGGTTCGAACTTAATTAATTCGATCAATTAAAAAGCTCATCATTCATAATTGTGAATAACTTAATGCTTGTTTACATTTTAGAGCTTTCTGATTGATTGAATTCATTAATTTCAATCCTATCAAACTTAAAACGTCGAAATTGGCGGCACTATATTATATAATAATTATCAAGATACAGAAATAGCAATATTGCTTATTTCAGAATACGGCCGATTGTCTTACAAATCTAATAATTGGGTCATTTCATAAATAAAGAATGTCCTGAATTATTATCCAAGCCCTTGATCAATGTTCCTCCTAAAGATCTAAGAATCAACCCTCTTTTTTTAATTTCCATTGTTTCTACAAACTACAGGCAAAATTCATATTTGTGGCGAACTTGCAAAAAATTTAATGCACTAACAAAAAAGTATAATTTTGATTTATTTCAAAATAACCCCACTCATGTAGGACGTTTGCTTTCCGATCCATTTTTCAATTAAAATGTATGTTATTATTTTCCATTATATCTACGGTTATCAATATACTATATCATATATATTTACCCCACGCAATTACAATATTTTGTCACCTGAAAACCTATAATTGGCTTTTATGTTTCCCATTCTTTGTATTTAGTATTGTTTTCCGAATAAATATAAATAAATAAATAAAATGCATTGAAATAGTAAAAATTTAAATGTATTTTATTTATTTATTTGGGTTGCTAAAGCGTTACGGTGACTATAATGGACAAGCTGGTATTCATTATATAACATGATAAATGACTACATATCTAAATTTTATGTAAATGTGGTTGCTTCTTTATAATTCTTCTTAATATTAAAACCTTTATATTTTAGGTATGTATCTCTACCATTTCCACTGAATTGATAATTTTGCACAAATAAATGTTTGTGTCACCATGTACCATGGCGGCTTAATACTTAATGTGATTTTTTCATACTTTTTCACACAAATTTATTGTACATGCGAAATGAGAAATTAAAAAGTAATTTGCCGTACGACTCAAAATTAATAATAACTTGTAAAATTGTATTAGTTATGTGTTCAAGAGTTGTATTGTCTAAAACTGCAAAATTATATTTATATGCAATCACTTTATTCCTATCAATTTTACAAAATAAAATTAAACTTGGATGGTACGCGGAACAAATACACCTTCCTTTTTTATTACTTAAAATTTTGTCATCGTAGAGTTATCAGATTTTCGTATAGTTTTTTAACTAAATCATTTGATTAAAGCTAGCAATACGTGTCATTATATTATATCATGTTTTTTCTGTGTATTCGACAAGCAGTACACATTGTTGCCTCATAATGTTTTTTCAACATAATTAAGGGTCCTATCAGTACATAATGTAGTAAGGAGCAACGAATTGCATTACAATAATATTGTAATAATAATAATAATAAAAATGTAACTTTACTTGTCAAATATGGCATGTTGCATTCTTAATGGTAATATGTATTGAGGCCTTGATGTAAATTGAAATTAGGATGAAAATATTTATAACAATACCCTAAGGCTGGCGCCACACTACAGCTGCATTTTTTCCATCATCATAAAATCGGCAAAACAAATGGGTCGACCGATTATCCACGTAGTGTGTTTGATAAGCGCATATTGTATTGAAAGAAATGTAGTGGCATTCTGCGACCGAAGAGACGCGGCGGAAGACCTGCGTAGTGTGGCGCCGGCCTAAATGTATTATTTTAATTCAAATTTATTAATTAATTTTAAATAGACTGTGTAATAATACACTTTCTGAATGTTTTAAATTATTAATGTATATTGATTTTTGTGCATATATGTGATATGCAAATCTTTTTGATCTGAAATATGCAAATCTCTGGTTTTGTACAAGTTATTATTCATATTAATAGCAGTTTGCGCCAATTTATGGGTTATTGCACAGTGTTCAATGTACTGTGATGAATTAAAAGTACATAGTTCTAAAAGTTTTGTTTGGTCATAAAAGTTACTTTTGGGTCTTAATTACTGTTTAAATTTAAAGGATTATATTTATCTAATTTTTTAAAGAATTTTTAATATTATTACATTATTATGACAAGCAAATGATTAAATTAATATTGAACAATTAATAATTTTGATCTTTAGATAAAACATATCTATTGTATTTTCCACTTTGAAGACAGGTTTAATTATTAATAAAAAAAATAAAAATGTTTCTTTAAACCACTTCGATTAATTTAATATTGACCAGTTTCTATATTACTGCATCTTCTTGCGTCCGGAGACAGGGATAGTCAGCGTACTCATGATGGAGATACAGTAGTATTGAAACCAGTCGGTTATATTAACCAAACTTTGTATAAAATTTGTTTTTCAAAATTTAAAGTGATGAACTAAAAACTCAATCGACCTAGATATTGCATTTAAAAAATGTTTAGATGTTGTTATAAATTATTTACATTGCATTAAAATAAATATAACAATGTTAAAATAAATTTAACAATGTTCGTGACATTTACTTATAAGAAGTATAAGTAATTTTCCTTTTTTTTATAAAACATTCTCAGTTGCATGCGATGATGGTGAATCTTTTAATTAGTCAAACAATGTTTTATTATAATATTATCTGAAAAGTGTTATCATCTCTCGATGTTTAGATGTGTATAAGTGATGTTTGTGAATTGACGAGTACTATATATGTATGTTCCTAGATGTGTGCAAAGTTTTATTTTGCAGTACAGCTTAATAGATTATTTATTATGTACAATGAGTGCAAAAACAAAATCATATTCATAATCAAAATAATAATCAGTGCAGTAAAACATTTTTATCCAAATCGAAATGTGTATACGGAATATGTTTCAAATTAATATCCTTACTACTTTCAAGCCGAGCTGAACACTTGTGCTATAGGAAAAGGACCAGCTTAGCGGCCTCCTGGAGCTAGGTTCGAACCTGCAACCACTTTGATCACTTGGTTAGTGTCTTATCCCCTAGCCAGTGGTCGGAAAACTTATTAGCCAAAGAGCCAATATGTACATTATTATTAAAAAAAAATTTAGAGCTAAATCTGATGATTGATTTAATAAACCTTTATTATTTTTATACTTAATAAAGATTGTAGTCATTGATAAAAAATGATATGTAATTAAGGAATCCATAAATTTAAATTATGACAATGACTGACAAACACTTAATGCAAACAATGTCCCTGCATCTCCTTGGAAAGTCAGGTTTGTATGTTGTTAGTTACCATTCCACCAACGAGACCCAAAATTTGTCTTCTGTGCATTCCCCCACTACGCCAAAAATTTTCAAGAAGTTTGCCGGCAACTGTACCAATGTCAATGCCAAAAGGACAAAATTTCAAATATGTTATCGTAGCATTAAGAGGATTTTTGACGAATGCTAAGGTCGCTCTGCTGTTTTTAAATTCCTGAAACTCATATTTAAAATGGTTGTTTTGAAATAGAGGAATTATTTTCATGGCGATGCTTCAGCAGACTCGGAAAATGAAACAACATTTCCCTTTCAAAACCTCGAGCAAAAAGGGATAATTTGTTTTCAGTGAAATGACTTCTTCTTATGTTGAAAAAATGTGTTTCGTTTTCCTTTTCGACGAACACCCTCGGCACGCCTGTCCGTGGATACAGGGGCAACGAGCCTCAGGCTCCTTGCCGCACTTTGCCGACCTCTGCCCTAGACCAACAAGTGAAATATTAGTTGTAATTTCCAACATCATTAATTTGAAGTTTGTGCGATAAAATAATTTAAACATCTGAATAATTCAATAATGGTGTTCATTTGTAATTTGAATTGAAAATTATTCCATTTTAGATACCTTTGGTTTGGCCCGGGCAGTTTGCTAAAATGTTGTTATTGTTGATGGCTCTAACTTGACATTTGTGACGAGGCCAACTGGTAACCTTGTCCACGTAATATGTTGTTGTCGTATTATTCATAAAAATATATGGTTGCTGCATTGTTAAGGCTGTGAAAACAGTCTAAAATATTTGTATGTTTGTAAAGTACATAGTAACTAAAAATGTCTGCCCCGAGCGGGCACATTTTGCATGATACGTTTGTTGTCTTATGTTTTAAAATGTAGAATGTAGGTAGTCAATTTTATTTTTTATGTATGTTGCAATATAAAAAGTATCCTATTTTGGTGGGGTGAGCTTAAATGTTGCACATACATGTATTAAAATGCTGTTATTTCTCAATGCAATATTTTCTTAATTGTAATTACATAAAATAATTTTAAAAAATTAAAGCTTTGATATTGATTACGGCATTAGGAATTTCAACTTTCCAGGCTCTGTTACGGTTTTGTCTTAAAGCATATTATTATATGCATGTATCAAAATATAAGACGAAGAAAGTTTATCAGTTATCGAGTGATTGAATTTTCTTAAAACATTCAATATTTATTGTTATTATTGTGTTAAGTTTTACCTGTTTATAATAATATCAGTATAAGAATTTTAAAGCTTTAATAAAAAATAAATATTACATTTGTTTTTCTTAATTTTATTCGTAAGTGGACATTAACAAATCAATAAATTATTTGGCAAGTTTTCTGTTTTAAGGTAATCACAACGCATAGTTTTATGAGCATATTTGTTACTACAAAAATATGCCAGAAGCGGTAGGGCGATCACAGTAATCATTAAAGACTCGATCAGCATTGAAAATTTATCCTTCGTCTGTGGTAAGGCGAAATAATAGATAAATGTATATACCTTTCAAAATGATAATTAATTTAATAACTATTAAAAATATAATAACCTTTCCTGGAGGCATATTTGAGTTTTCTATATTGCGTCGGCGGTGACGCTGCTTGTGAGGCCAAACTCGACGCTAGAGCTTGGTCAGCCAACAAGTTACACTGCGCGGCGTGAATAAATATTTGATTTTGTCTCCGAATTTTCGAATATGCATTTTTTCGCATCGAATGAACGGATGTTAATTATTGGTTAGTAAATGTTGCAATCATATTTCCCGGGATTTCACCAGTTTATATTCTTTCGCGTGTTATTTTGTAGCGTGGAAGAACTACCAAAACTTCTCGAGATATCTGCGGAAAAGGGCGACACGAAGATCTTTGTGACCGGACGATTTCGACCGTCCTCGAAGCTGAAATGCGGGAATGCGAGAGCACGAAATGCGGGCGCATCCATTAAACTGTCAAAATTTATTCACTTTAAATTAGTGTTCACCAGTAATATAAATAATGGATTGTCGACCATCTTGAATCGAGTACCAATTATAAAGACGCAAAAGCTGACATTGGTTGGTTATTGATATGATTGGTTATTGAATTGAACATTAGAACTGTTTATTGAATTACGAATTTAGATGTGTATTAGAATTTCATGTTACTGTCGATGTTTTTGCGAAAATAACGTAATTGTCAGATATTCGTTTTCAAAACAAAAAACACATTCATCCATTCGATATTCAATGCGGCTCTCAAAGTTGTATAGTTTCGAAGCTTTTAAATACGGAACTGTTTCAGGCCGAAAATCGACAAAACATGAAAGTGTGTAGGCGCTTGGACTTTTTTTAAAATGCACACGTTTTTTGAAACGCTACATCATATGTCTGCGACGCTAAATGCGACGATAAATGTCTTCGAATTGTCGTGAGACGTCGATTCGAAGACATTTATCTTATTTTAGCCATCACAAACCAATGGTTACATTTGTACCACTTCAAAAACAAATATCTTGGTATTGCAATAGCGCAAAAGCACAACGCTTGCGAGCCGACAAGCCCGTATCTTCTCGTACAGATTCGTTAACTTGCGGACATTTTCTTTGTTTGTATCGCTCCGTGTCCGTTCGGTTTTCTTCTTATTTAGCCTTGTACCGGTCTCCTCTAGCTTATCGAGCCATGATTTAACTAAATTAAAACTCGGACACTGATTCACACTGTGTAATCAGTAGTGACCGCGAAACAGGCGCCGAACATTCACTTAAGAATCGTTGTTTTTGTAAAACTGTATTACGCAGAACGCGCTTTGTAAAGCGATCCATTGCGACCTAATTTCCAAAGGCCAAACTCCCGCACACTGGACCATGCGCCCCTCATTCGCACGGTTCCCGCGCAGTAGCGAATTAAGGAGTGTAAAAATAGTGAGTATGAAATATGACGCTTTTGTTTGGTTTTAAAAAATATTTATTTAGCATTTGAAATGATGGACATTATCCACTTAGTGTGGAGAGCCACTCGTGTGTAGACCCCGGGCAATGCACTTATACCACATCCCATACCGTAGCTGACCACTCCCTCGAGACGTCCGTCACATATTAGGGGAGATCCTGAGTCACCCTGTAAAAATGAAACACCGTAATAAATTTATTTTTATTTTCTTATCTATTTTTATTTTTATCGCGAACTTAAATTCACACATGTAAGGAAGTGAGCCACTCATCTCAATTGGATGAACCTGCGCAGAGATGAGTAGTTTTACAGCAAAAATGAGGACAAGAGACTATACAGGGTTATTTGGAAAACATTAATAACCTCGCAGGACTATATTCCTGCCGTGATTATGAGTCGAAAATGTTCAAGCTATCGTGACCTAATATCAATAGTTATGGAGATGTGCGACATCAAAGTTTGCATTTTTTTCTCAATATTTCTGACTTATTTTTTGTAAAACATTGGACTATCATTACAGTAACTTATATCGATTACGAAAAATACATTCGTTTTAATACAAGTGAAATAAAATGATAAAAACCCTGAAAAATTTCCAATTGGAATGTTTTCCAATTAAAATTCGAAATTTTTTATTTTTTTCAACCCAAGAATTTTCCGCCAATGTTCAATATTTTTTTAATTTAAAAATTCAACATATTCTTAAAAGTATGTATAAATAATACTAATACCATAATTCATATAGGTTTCCTTAAAAAATTCACGAAAAAATTTTTTTTTTCGCGCTTTATAAGTAGATACTCCCCCTTAACCATTCAACCTATTGAAAAAAATAAGTCAGAAAAATTAAATAAAAATAAAAACTTTGATATTGCATATCTCCATAACTATTGATTGTTTAAACGTTTTCGACTACTTATCAAAGCGGGAATCCACCTGTAAAGTTTTTGTTAGTAGCTATGAGACACCCTATATATATATATATATATATATTGTAATATTGTAACTACATATCTATCACACTTTTGACATTCTCCGGTTCCATACACAAGTTTGTACTTTCATGGGACTGTAAAAAATGTGAAAAAAATCAATCAAAATTAAATAATGTGTAACATAATATTTTATACATATATGTTACACATTATTTAATTTTGATGGATTTTTTTCACATTTTTTACAGTCACATGAAAGTATAAACTTGTGTATGGAACCGGAGATGTCAAAAGTGTGATAGATATACAGTAACTATAATTGTTTTTTTTTAAATAATATATAATATATACATGCAAAGAACTATACATATAGAAATATATAAAGATAAGAATATTAAGTTAATATTACAATATTTAAAAATAAGCATGTTAAGGTTAACATCACAAATCTCATCACTCAATTTTTCAATGATTTTCCTCACTTTTTGAACTTTGCATAATGTTGTATAGTTCTAATATTCGCTGGTAGATGATTGAAATATTTGATTCCTAGGAATCTGTATGCAATTAATTTTAAAACAAGCCTGTTACACCACGTATATTTTTGATTCTAAATTCAACGAAATGAATTATTCTACACAGTAATGGAGACTAGTAGGTAAACGCTTCCTTGACGTTCTTAAATTCAAGAACGATTACTGTGGCAGACGATAGAATTGGTAGTTGCTCCTGAAACAATATGCGTTAAATTTAAAGGCTTTACCTGGCAAGCGTCTGTTCCGTTTCCCATGGCGCAGAGCATGCCGCTGTCTGGCCGGGGAGAGATGTACTTCCCCAAAAGGTGTTCGCAGTCAAGGTGGGATATTATCTTTACCGCGCCCATCCGAAGACTATTGAACGATACTCCAGAGTTCATTTCTCTCGCCCCGTACCCATAAACGATGCATTCACCTAGAAAAACCAACAACCATGAGAAGAAACTGCCTGGGAAAAATACACTTACAGAATATTTTGAGTAGATAGATATGTTACCATTTTTCAAGAACACTAGGGAGACATCGATCATTGATCAAAATATACAGGGTTATTTGGAAAACATTAATAACCTCGCAGGACTATATCCCTGCCTTGATTATGAGTCGAAAATGTTCTAGCAATGATGACCAATAATTGAGGAGATATGCGAAATCAAAGTTTGCATTGTTTTTTCAATGTTTCTGACTTATTTTTTGTAAAACGTTGGACTATCATTACAGTAACTTATAGTGAATATGAAACATTCATTCCCTCTCAAATAAAACAAAGTCAAATAAAATAATAAAAATCTACGAATTCCAATTGTATTAAAACGAAAGAATTTTATTGTTAAAGTAACTGTAATGATAGTCCAACGTGTTACAATAAATAAGTCAGAAATGTTGAAAAAAAAATGCTAACTTTGATGTCGCATATCTCCGTAACTATTGATATTAGGTCAAGGCGGGAATATAGTCCTGCGAGGTTATTAGTGTTTTCCAAATAACCCTGTATAGTATAGATGTCTCATAAAGACGACACTATTTTTTATATGGGAAAGTAGGTACCTACGAATGTCTTTTTTTGGATGTTTATAGAGCTAACGAACTATTATACAGCTAGCTCAAGTGATCTCTTTATACAATGTAATGTTCACAATTCCATCCGTGATAGACTACAACTACAATTTTTTGAAAAATGTATGTAAGTCAACTTTGCGCAACTGGTTTCACATGTGAGTTGTATTTTACTACCGCCATCTGTGTGTATTGTGCTCAGGAAAATTTTGAACACATTAAAATTATTTACGTATGTAAAATTTTTTAATATGTTCAAAAAAGAGTTCAACATTGAAATACCTACTTTTCAGGCGTATTCTAGTGTAAATGTTAAAATTTCTAAGAATGGCATATAAAAAGAATATTGCTTTAAAAACTCTAATAAATAAATAGATTTCTCATTACCAATGGCGACATCTATACTAGTTTATGGGGATAAAAAATTCAACCAGAGATGGTGGTAGAAAAATGCTCACATGTGAAACCAGTTGCGCAAAGTTGACTTACATACATTTTTCAAAAAATTGTAGTTGTAGTCTATCACGGATGGAATTGTGAACATTACATTGTATAAAGTGATCACTTAAGCCAGCCGTACGATAGGTCGTAAGCCCTATAAATACCCTAAAAAGAGTTTCATATCTACTTTCCCATATAAAAAATAGCTTCGTCTCTATCAGGCTGGATAGAGGCATCTACATTATATATCTTGATTAAAGGTTTTCTTATAAATAATAACATAATCTCGGTTATTTGGATTTGGTGAAGTATTTATTACACCCGAATCATTTAAATCCGATTAATCAGTAAAGTTCATCGAAATAATCCGGAATATCATCATTATTGTATTTTTAAATAAATTGTATTTTTCGAAACAATCCATTCGCCGATAGAAGGGTGGAAAAATGTAAATATATATTACCCTCACCGGAAATGGAAAGAAATATCGGATTGGAAAATGTTTTTTTTGTATTCCGGTTAATCCCCAACCCTATCGCTCCACCCCCAGATAATTAAGGGCACTCTTAGGTACGAGTTGGAAAATACATGACAGCAGGAGCATATCTTTTCATAATTATTAAAAAAATAAAGAGCATTTTTCCATTATTTTGAATAAAGCCGCGCCGCTAGCAATGGACCGACCCAAAATTTGCCCTTTGATTTATACTGATCTTGCGACTGTACTATCTAGATATAGGAAAAATATTTTTTAAATCCATTTCACATAAAGTACAGGAAATAAAAATTAGGAAATTTAAAATGATTCTTCTTATGGAACTTAAAGAATATGCTATCTTTACATATATAATTCTTCTGTATGTCATTGAACTTCTAAACGGCTGGGCTGATTTTAATGAAATTTTTTGTGCGCGTTCGAGTGTATAATATATATATATATATATATACATTGATTATACACTCGAACGCGCACAAAAATTTATATATATATATATAAGGAAACCCGTGTTTCCCTATCCGCCAAGTTTTCTCCACAACCAGCCACAACCACCCACCGGTGGTTATGGTGGTGGATAGCCCTTGGTGTCACATCGAAAATATGCGAGTTTGGTGGGGGAGGCTGTGCGTGGGTGGGAGTGGGTGACGAAAATGTGCTTTCTAGCACATTGTTTCGTTATGGGAAGGCCGCAAATGCTTCAGATAGTTTCAAAATAGGCACGCCGACTGTGTCGGTGAGTCTAGAAGATTCCGGAAAAACCTGGTCTAGAAAGTTCTGGTAGGAGAAGGTTCTAGAAATTTCCCGAAAGTTCTATAAGGTTCTAAACTGAATGGCGGAATGTGTCGGTGTGTCTAGAAGGTTCCTGTACATTCGACAAATTTCTTGAAAGTTCTGGAAGGAGAATGTTCTAGAAGGTTCACGAAAATTCTATGACGAACAGTGTACTAAAAACTACGCGTGCGAAGCCGCGCGGGCACAGCTAGTAAGATATAATGAAAACACATTGGTACATATGATTTTGAATGAATTAAAGTCAGCGGTTTTCTGGAATAGCATAAACGAATTGAAACTTAACGAGCTGCTTTTACTGTCATAATGTATATATTGTTATTTAATATATTTACCTGTCAATCCAAAAGCGCTGTTCGGCAGAATGTTCTGATACAACTTGTGTAAAGAAGCGAGGGCCGCGCTGATTCTCAAGAGAGCGAGATCGTGTGCCTGTGTATCGCTAAAACATCAAACATACCTAGTTGAAAATATTACATGGAAATTTTTTTTTTCAAAAACCACCAGATATTTTGGCCGAAAAATTATTTTTTACTTTTTAGAAAACTAAAAATAAGCTTTTTTTTAAAGTATTTTTTTCATGTAATACCATTTTATACTTTTTAGTATTAATATTACTCAGCGTACAAAATCACATCGGCAGGAAACTAGCACCATCTTTGGTGAGCTCACCAACTTATTTTCCGTACAAAACTTTGAATAATTAATTATGATGAATTCATTGATTGATTAGTGAATCAAATGACTAATTTATTGTCACCGAGATTTATATATTTATCTGTGTGTAAAATTTTAGCTCGATTGGAAGAGGAAGGTTATGGAAAGTACTCTCTGGTTACAAGGTGAATAGTAAACTTATACACGCAATTGCATCCCTTTACGAAGGAAGTACTGCATCAATGGATCATTCACACCATGGTTTGATTTTACAAAAGGTGTCAAACAGGGTTGCGTAATGTCTCCATGGCTGTTCAACTTGTATATGGATAATTGTGTGAAAGAACTGGAATGTATGAATGTAGAAGCGAAAATGAATGATTTGATTGTATGCTCTTTACTGTACGCGGATGATGCAGTATTAATGGCAAATAGCGAACAGGACTTATAGAGACTAGTAAGCAGGATGTATGATGTATGCAAGGAAAGTGACCTTATTATGAACATAAACATGTCAAAAGTGATGGTTTTCGAGAAAGAGGAAAGTAAGACAACGTGTGAAATTCTTTTAGGTAATGAATGTTTGGAACAGGTAGATGAGTTTGTGTACTTGGGAAGTATGTTCGAAAGAAGAGGGAATGTTGAGAAAGATATCGAAAGGAGAGTGATTGCGGGGAATAGGGTGAACGGTACTTTGAACGCAATAGTTTCTAATAGAAATATGTCTACCGAGGCAAAATTAGCGTTACATAATGGAATTCTGGTACCAACACTGATGTATGGAAGTGAAACCTGGAGCTGGCAGAAGACGAACGAAAGTAGATTGAATGCAGTGGAGATGAGATCCTTCAGACGTATGTGTGGCAAATCAATTTATGATAGAGTAAAGAATGCAGATATTAGGAATGACTGTAAAGCTGATCTAAGCATAATTAGTAGAATTAAAAAAGGGTCGCTCAGATGGTTTGGGCATGTTGAGCGAATGAATGAGGAAAGAATGGTAAGAAAGATATATAATGCAAGTGATGATGGCGCCAGAAAGAGAGGGCGACCGCGGTAGATGTGGCATGACCAGATCAACCAGACACTGGAAGATGGTCCCGTTAGAAGCCTCAACAACCGGCGAACTTGCATGCGAAGATGTATGAACGTGGGTGAGGCGAGAGTTGTATGTCAGGACAGAAGAGTGTGGCGCTTTATCCTCTCTGCCTACCCCCACGGAGAAACGGCGTGATGGTAAGGAAGTAGCAAATAAGTAAGTGAAATATCGATTTTAAGATTTCATCCAGACAAACAGGTGTAAATATAAGCGTGGTAAAATAGCTATTTCTCTTATTTTTCATTTTTTATCGACATATTCAAGAAGAGTTTTCCAAATCAAACGTTCGCGTGACCATGTTTTCGAGCACGCCCACATTGTTATGAATGTTTTGGTAATTTACTCCATAGTATCCACATTGACATTAGCAGGGCCGGACGCTTCAAGGGACCTTTTGTATACAGGATTATTTGAAAAACATTAATAACCTCGCAGGACTATATTTCTGCCTTGATAGTCATAGTCGAAATATTCAAGCTACCATGACCATCAATAGTTATGGAGATATGCGACGTCAAAGTTTGCATTTTTTTTCAATATTTCTGACTTATTTTTTTGTAAAACGTTGGACTATCATTACAGTAATTTATATCGATTACAAAAAATTCATTCGTTTCAATACAAGTTAAATAAAATGATAAAAACCCTGAAAAATTTCCAATTGGAATGTTTTCCATTGGAATTCGAAGGTTTTTATTATTTTACTTTACTTGTATTAAAGGGAGTGAATTTTTCATATTCGATATAAGTTAGTGTAATGATAGTCCAACGTTTTACAAAAAACAAGTCCGAAATATTGGAAAAAAATGCAAACTTTGATGTCGCATACCTCCATATTTATTTATATTAGGTAATAATAGCTTCAATATTTTCGACTCATAATCAAGGCAGGAATATAGTCCTGCGAGGTTATTAATGTTTTCCAAATAACCCTGTATATGTACGTTTTGGGGTCCCCAAAAAACACTGTATGTACCTACAGCGTTTGTAACATGTAAAAAAGTAATTGCTAGTAATGAAATTTTTTATTAATCTATTATGTATAAAATGCAGATATGAACCAATGATTTTGTATAATTTTTTTAAAATTCATATCAAAGTAGGGAATCTTTTTAATGGATTATATATTTTTTCGGACCTACTGTTGGTCTCTAGCAAAACCCAAGACCTTTTAAGTCTAAATCCGGCTTCATCTTTAGTCTGATCAATCGTAAACATAAACATATATACCAACTTATTAACGAGTAATATGAACCTGATTATATGTTTAATAATAAAACACTTAAATAATTTTAATTACTTACTTACCAGCACGCCGTTTCTCCATGGAGGTAAGCAGATACGATAGGGCGCCACACTCTTTCGTCCTGACATACAACTCTCGCCGTATCCACATTCATACATCTTCGCATGCAAGCTCGACGGTTGTTGAGGCTTCTAACGGGATCATCTTCCAGTATCTGGTTAATCTGGTCATGCCACGTCTTCTGCGGTCCCCTCTCTTTCTGGCATCTTTAACACTTGCTTTATATATCTTTCTTACCATTCTTTCCTCATTCATTCGCTCAAAATGCCTAAACCACCTGAGCGACCCTTTTTTAATTATATAAATTATGCTAAGATCAGCTCAACATTAATTCCTAACATTTTCATTCTTTACTTTATCTATTCTTTACTTTATCATAATGAACTATATAACAAAATACTTTATCATAAATGGATTTGTCACACTTAATAACTTATTATAAAACATTTATTGATTTATAAACATGTTTTGGAACCCGTGGTCCACTTATACTAAAAATTTAAAATAGAAATATAAACGTTAACAAAAATAAAAAATAAATATATGGGAGATTAATAACTATTTCAGAACTAAAACATATTTTAATAGTAACTATTTGCAAAAAGGATTTAGTTAGCAAACATAATAATTTCATTGTCTGTCCGTATGTTCGTCCGTCCGACCGTCTGTCTGTCTGTCTGTTCCCGTAACTTCGTGTAACTTCCATAATTACATTAGAATAACAATTTACAATAAATTATTTGCTATTAGGACTTTTTATAATTTATAAAATTATAAAATTTTTAATTTGTTCAACTGTTATCCTATGTTATTTGTAAGTAAAATTTGTAAACCCTTATTAATATCAAATGAATAGTTTGTTTCCAAAATATAGCTCCTTATATATTTAATGCTAATACTTATCTTTTTTTAAATAGTTTTCCTACATACTTAACCTATTATTTATTGCACTTATCTTCTTTCATTTTCTTATAATTTTATTTTTATGTACTTACTGCATTTATGTTGGTATTCTTTTATTGTTTGTAATTTTTTTCTTATAGTAGATATGCATTTAGATAGCTTAGTTATTTGAACACATTGTCTTTTGTGTTATGTTAAAGTCCAATTCAGGACGTGCATTATTAATAAATAAATAAATAAATATAAAAATAATACTATCGCAAAATAATAATATCAATGAATAGGTACCAACCTATTAAATTTATCGTAGATGTATACTTTAGAAACGGGAATTTCATTATTATTCGAGCAATCTTCCACTGCCTTGCCCAGGTAATTTTCCAGTTTTACCATGTATCTGTCAGGATCTCCTTTTCCAGGACTATCTACCAAGCAATGAGCCGCAGTTAGCACAAAGTCTCCAGAAATTAAAGTACCACCACACATGTGCATTCTAGTTTCAGCGTCCTTGATAGATACAGCTAGAGGAAATTTTCCTGAAAATTATTGAGGGTTAGAGACGTGAGATTCAAATGCAAAATTGTTAAAGCGAAATTAATAAAAATATTTTTTAAATTAATTTCGGTGTGTGCGATGACATGGCCTTGATTTTTATTCATTTGGCCCCGTTTTATCTTCTTGAACCCTCTCTGATAAATATTAGCATCAATATTATAACATAACGATAGCTCCAAGAATTTGTTGCAATACTCATATATTACCTGCTGAGAACTTATTTACTAAATTATTACTTCTTTATATTAATTAACTAAACTAAATCAACCATCCCGCCGTTTCACCGCGGGGGTGGATAGAGAGGATAGAATGCCACATTGGCATATAAATCTTCTCATGCATGCTCTTCGGTTGTCGAGGCTTTTAACAGGACTATCCTCCATATATTTGCAGTATCTGATCGTGCCAGGTCTTTCGCGGGCGTCATCTATTCCTGCTGCCTTCAAAAGTCGCCTCATATATTTTCTTAACCATCCTTTTCTCGCTCATACGTCGCACATGTCCGAACCAACTCAGAAATAATGTTTTTATTCTGTCTATTTTTTTATAATCACTTTTATTATCATTTACTAGCTATAACCCGTCAAAAATGATGTACTTTTTCTATATATTTCGGTCGCGAGCTAAGGCTGTGAGAACAGCGCCATCTAGCGTAGCGTTAGTAAT
The DNA here is from genome assembly GCA_016648135.1 of Agrypnia vestita. Classification (NCBI taxonomy): domain Eukaryota; kingdom Metazoa; phylum Arthropoda; class Insecta; order Trichoptera; family Phryganeidae; genus Agrypnia; species Agrypnia vestita. The sequence continues at coordinate 33,960 of JADDOH010002738.1, forward strand.
GGATATTGTTATATAGAGAATTATGAATTTTTCCTTTCTATACTCATTATTTTATGCCTCATAATTATTTGCGCCGTTTGGTAGCGTTATTGACGGATATTATTACATAGAGAGCTACGTTAAATATATAGTTAAATATGATCAGAGCCTCGTTATCCGTCGCACTAAGATAGGGAGACTAGGACTAGGGAGATAGGGAGCAGCTCGCGTTGTAGAAGCAGATTATAAGACATCGATGCTCATTAATGAGCATAACATATGAATAAGATTTTTATTTTATTTTAATAGGTGTAAACCGTAGAAAGAAAGAAATAAATATCGATTATTACAAGGGAGAGAATTTTGATTGTTTCACGTTCTCATTATTTTTGACATGGCTTCCTACAATGAACGATTAAAATACTGCCCATCTCGATACGGACCTTGGTATGTGAGGTACAAAAGCAAAGGCAGCAATATCCAAAAATAATTTAATGCAGTCATCGAGGATTACTAATTTATAATGTACTGAATTCGAGATTTAATAGAAAACGTACCTATAAATTTAGAGGAAACATGATGTTGTAAGAGACGGATACATACAATCTAGAATTCGGTACATTTTAAATTAGTAATCCTCGATGACAGCATTCAAAAATTTTTTTTGGATATTGCTGCCTTTGCTTTTATACCCCGCATATAAATATATCCAACTGTGGTGTGGTGGTGAGGTGGGCAGGAATCAGTTGTAAAGCAATTGTAAAATTGAAAAACAAATGTACAAAAAAAGTAACCCGTAAAAACCAAGTTTTTACAATACTCCCTTTCTCATTTTCGGGTTTCGTGTCTACCGTATGCGTTGGAATCTCCATACAACTTACTGAATTGTATGAAAAAACCATTAAAAATTTGAAAAATCCAAAATTATACTATAATTATTATTTTTTAACGAAAATTTGATAGATCTTCTTGGTCGTTGCCACGAGTCTACTTGCAAAGTTTCAGCTCGATTGGATTACGGGAAAAGTGTTAAAAATCGATCCAAAGTTTTTTAGTCAGACAAGCAGACAAGCCGACGCCACGAGTTAAAAGAAAGGAAGTAAAAATAAACAATCTTTTATTTTTTTATAAATCTTTTTAATATTTAAAAAATAAATCAACGTCATGTATGCCTCGATTAAATTATGAGTAGGCGAAATTTAAATTTAAAATATTCATAGAATCAATGATGTAATGCGTAGAATGATGGATTTCATGTTTCACGTTGTCCGTGCAATGTATTATGGTGATAAGAGAAAATTTATTGTGATTTAATTACCAACGAATATAATAAGATAATAAATGGATAGTAATATGACCAATTTACAAAATTATTTGAATATGTTGTCTGTCATCATTTCATATTGTGAAAAAAGTCTATGCGTGTTTAAAAGTTCGATGAGAATAACTTTTCACTTAGAAATATACCATTATTTTCACCGGCTGCCTTAGTCCGGGTCGCGTGCTAGCGAGAAAGATCGTTAACGTGAGCAGTCCGAGCGCGCTATTCAATGTAGTGTTACCTACGCGACGTTTACGCTGTTTGGACTGCTTGCGTTAACGATAAATCTCGCTAGCGTAAAACCTGGAGTAAGGCTGTAGAAATACGTTTTTATAGGGTGTTTTTTTTAGAGGTATATAACTTTAAAATGAAATAAAACACATAATTATCGTGGAATTGGCTCTAGTATTTATAGGAAAGATAATTTGATGCCACTAGAGCTTAAATATGATTACGATACCACGATTTTTGAAATAAATTTGCATAATTTGCAAGCGTTGTTCTAGCGTAACTCTATTCATGGTGAAATGGTGAGAACAAATAAGCTGTCAGCTGTCAAATTGGGTGTCACTGGAAAACGTATTGCCAATTCGACAAATACTTATTTACTTACCATCACACCGTTTCTCCGCGGGGGTAGACAGAGAGAATAGAGCGCCACACTCCTCCGTCCTGATACACAACTCTCGCCTCATCCACATTCATACATCTTCACATACAAGCTCGACGATTGTTGGGGCTCCTAATCTTTCACCATCTTTCAGTATCCTGGTTCATCTGGTCATGCCATGTCTTCCGCGATCACCCTCTCTTTCAACATTACATTCTTTTCTAATATTTTTATTTTTTACTATATTATAAATGGATCCAGGCTTCATTTTCATCCTCTAGTATCTGATTAATCTGGTTATGTCATGTCTTCCGGGATCGTCCTCTCTTTCTGGTGCCGTCTGTTTGCGTCATATATTTTTCTTACCATTCTTTCCTCATAAATTCGCTCAACATTCTCTAACTATCTGAGCCATCCTTTTTCATTCTATCAACTATACTAATAGCAGCGTTGAATTCTTTCCTAACATCTTCATTACTCTACCATAAATGGATTTTCTACATATACGTCTAAACTAAGTGATTTCATCTCTACCGCATACAGTCTATTGGATATAACGGATATTGGATCTTTTTAAACAAAATACATGATCATGGGTTGGATCTTTATGAAAATATCATAGCCATAGGATTAATATTAATGAAGCAAATACGTTTCAAACTTTTACTTAATAATAAAATTGGTAAAATAAAAACATTGGATTATTATGGAATCGTGGGTTTCAATAATAAAAAGTATTCAACATTGTCGTTGATGCTGTCTAAAATATTAATTTTCATGTAAGGACTTCCTAAAAATTCACCCAAATTCACCCATCTTCTATAAGTCTCTAATTGCGTTACTGCCAATCAATTCTATATTAATTAAGTTTTAAAGTATCGCAGGCCTTTTTATAAAATATAAAACATAAAAATATACATTTAAATTATTAAGAACGTCCACATTTTATTTCTAAAACGCCGAATTACGTATTAAAAATTTATTTATAAATGTAATTTTTTATTTTTCTTACAGAAATACGTTCAATTTTAGAAACTAGCAACAATTATAGAAGATATGTGGGGTATGAAAGAATAAAGTATAATGTCTTGGTGCAAATATTTCAAATTAAACACGGATTAGTACCCAAATACTTTGACGATAGATGAAACTGAATAGGGATTTTCATTCTTACAATACAAGAGGAAGCGACAACACAAGACTACCGAAGAAAAATAAAAACAACTCACAAAATAGTATGATGTACAAAGGTTTAAAAATCTTCGATAGCCTGCCAAAGATAATTCTAAACACGGTGAATATAAGGAGGTTTAAAAAGGAGTGCAAAAATTTTATTGTAAAAACTTTTAAATAACTAGATGGAATGCCATATGTTTAAGTGAAATCATGTATTAGCCCACACAACATTATGTGTGGAACTAAATAATTAAGATAAATAAATAAAAGCATATATAAAAGGCAGCAATATCAAAAAAATTAAAAAATGTTTTGATTGCTGTCACCGAGCATTACTAATTTAAAATGTAGTGAATTCTAGATTTTATTTAACTATCCATTCAAAAATTATGTTTCCTATAAATTTATAGGCTAGGTTTCCTATAAAATCTCTAATTCAATAGGTATATTATAAATTATAAATCCTTAATCACTCCATTAATTTTTTTTGGATATTGCTCTCTTAGCTTTTATCCCACATATATTACTTCGCGGTGGGTGATTTTCTTCCAAATCCATAAAAATTTGATATTCCAATTTGATATTTAAATAAGGAAAATGAAATATTCCATTTTTCAAATGTAATAATCGTCCAAATGAGATTTTCATTACTGTGTTGTTTTTTATACAAATTTATTACAATAAGAATATTGTAGTAGGTAAATGTTGTTACCAATTTCGACTTCATTTCCACCGACGACTCTCTTAACTCTGTTTCCATTAACGTTCTCGCACGACATTAAAAGCAACAATAAAGATAAAACTGACAACGAATCACTGTCTTTAGCCATTTTCAAGAAAGGCAGTTCGTGTTTGAATTACTTTTCAGACGACAGGCCTCACCCCGACTGCGGCGCGTTAGTCTTCCTAATATACCTGTAATCATCCATATTAATTTCTCAACATTTTACGACACGACGGCTGATCAAATTGTCTGCCCGATAACGGGCGTCTTATCCGTTCGATGACTTATTGTTTCTTAATTATTATGGTAATCGACGCGTGTACGTCGGAATATGAATAGACGAGCGAGAAAAGCGGGAAATTGTCGGATAATTTATGCTCGATTTTCTATATTAGACATAACAGTATGAGCCAGAGCGAACGCCAAACTTATGCTATATGTAGTATCAAACCTGAAATATTTTCTGTAGATGTACCTTATATTAGGTCCTTACATATGAAATTGGCGTTTAGTACGGGAGGAACATAAAGCCGATTTTTTTTTATTATAATATATTTATTTAATCAAAGTATGTACCATTGCCATCTATGCACTTTTGCTGTCTCATAGGTAGTTCATCGATCCCTTTACTAAAAAAACCATTCGGACGGGAATCAATAAAATCTTTGAAGGCGGTTTGGACTGCCCCATCGGAGTTGAATTTTTTCCTTTGCAAGAAGTTATCCAAATTTCGAAAAAAATTGTAATCTGTTGGGGCAAGGTCCGGAGAGTACGGTGGATGTCTTAGACATTCGAATTGAAGCTCCTCTAATTTGGTAGCCGTCTGTTGTGCAGTGTGTGGTCTAGCGTTATCATGAAGCAGCAGTGGCCTAGAGCGATTAACCAGCCTCGGTTGTTTAGCAGCTAGCTTTTCCATCATGGTTTGCAGTTGCTGACAATAGACATCTGCCGTAATCGTCTGGCCAGATTTAAGAAAGCTGTAGTGAACGACACCAGCACTAGTCCACCAAACGCTCACAAGTAACTTTTTTGGAGTCAATTTTCGCTTGGGGCATGGTTTGGCTAGTTCGGCAGGGTTCAGCCATTGCGATGAGCGCTTCCGATTATCGTACAGGATCCACTTTTCATCACAGGTAATGATTCGATTTAAAATCCCTTCATTATTGTGCCGGTTGAGTAATGCAACGCAGCAGTCAACGCGCGTTTGTTGATTTGCTTCACTCAATTCGTGAGGTACCCACCTTTCAAGCTTTTTCACCTTACCAATTTGCTTCAAGTGGATTAAAACAGTTTTATCACTAACACCGCAGCCTGCAGCTAACTCGGATGTGGTTTGCGATGGATCCGCTTCCACAATAGCCTTCAATTCTTCATTATCAACTTTGGTCTCTGGCCGTCCACGGGGCTTGTTCTGCAGGTCGAAATTTCCAGAACGAAAACGTTGGAACCAAAAACGCACTGTGTTTTCTTTTGCGGCACCGTCGCCATACACATCATTAATCGTTCGAGCCGTTTCTGCAGCACTGGTGCCACGGTGGAACTCGTACTCGTAAATAACGCGATATTTCAAGTTTTTCATTTTGTAAACTGAGTGACGCAAAGAAAAAAACTATTGAGGAAAAAACAAATGAATTATAATTTTCAAAACACAAATACATGAGTACATAGCTGTATAAATTTGGATTTGGAATTCCTAACCAAAGAGAAGATATTTGAGATCAAATTTGCCAGTACCTCAAAACGCCAATTTCATATGTAAGGACCTAATATATGGGAGATTAATAACTATTTCAGAACTAATGTGAAAACATATTTTAATAGTAACTATTTGCAAAAAGGATTTAGTTATCAAACATAATAATTTCATTGTCTGTCCGTATGTTCGTCCGTCCGTCCGTTTGTCTGTCTGTCTGTCCCAGTAACTTCGTGTAACGTCCGTAATTTTATTAGAACTATTAGAAAGAACATTAGAACGAAGAGCTAAAAAAACAAATTCGACGGTCGGAGATGGGGCTTGAACCCCGAGTCAGCAAACCCTAACCGGCTCTACGCATGTTACTACGGTCGCCTCCCCGCGGACTGCCAAAAAGATACTATAAATATATACTAGGGCTTAGCAAAAATTCGAACTAATGTCATTTTTGAAGGGTTACAGCTAGTTTACAATAAATTATTTGCTATTAGCACTTTTTGTAATTTAAATTTTTTTTAATTTGTCCAACTGTTATCCCATGTTATTTGTAAGTAAAAATTGTAACTCTTATTAATATCAAATGAATAGTTTTTTTCTAAAATATAGCTCCTTATATATATTTAATGCTAATACTTACCTTTTTTAAAATAGTTTTCCTACATACTTAACCTATTATTTATTGTACTTATCTTAGTGATATTCTTTCATTTTCTTATAATTTTATTCTTATGTACTTACTGCATTTATGTTGGTATTCTTTTATTGTTTGTAATTTTTTTCTTATAATAGATATGCACTTAGATAGCTAAGTTATTTGAACACATTGTCTTTTATGTTATGTTAAAGTCCAATTCAGGACGTGTATTATTAATAAATAAATAAATATAAAAATAATACTATTGCAAAATAAAAATATCAATGAATAGGTACCAACCTATTAAATTTATCGTAGGTATATACTTTAGAAACGGGAATTTCATTATTATTCGAACAATCCTCCACTGCCTTGCCCAGGTAATTTTCCAGTTTTACCATGTATCTGTCAGGCTCTCCTTTTCCAGGACTATCAACCAAGCAATGAGCTGCAGTTAGCACAAAGTCTCCAGAAATTAAAGTACCACCACACATGTGCATTCTAGTTTCAGCGTCCTTGATAGATACAGCTAGAGGAAATTTTTCTGAAAATTATTGAAGGTTAGAGACGTGAGATTCAAATGCAAAATTGTTACAGCGAAATTAATAAAAATATTTTTAAATAATTTCGTTGTTTGCGATTACATGGCCTTGATTTTTATTCATTTGGCCCCGTTTTATCTTCTTGAACCCTCTCTGATAAATATTAGCATCAATATTATAACATAACGATAGCTCCAAGAATTTGTTGCAATACTCGTATATTACCTGCTGCGAACAAATTTACTAAATTATTACTTTTTTTTATATTTACACATTTTTTATATTGTAAACTAAACCAACCATTCCGCCGTTTCACCGCGGGGTGGGTAGAGAGGATAGAACGCTATATTGGCATATAAATACCTTCCAGTATCTGGTTAATGTGGTCGCCCTCTCTTTCTGGCGCCGTCAAAACTTGCATTATATACCTTTCTTACCATTCTCTCCTCATGCATTCGCTCAAAATGCCCAAACCACCTGAGCGACCCTTTTTTAATTCTATTAATTATGCTAACATCAGCTTAACATGGCTTTAATCATTTTATTTTATATTTTTTTATTCTGTACATTAATTTCTAATATCTTCATTCTTTACTTTATCCTGTCTTTGCTGTCTATACCTCTATACTTGTGGTCCAGATTGTGGTCTCAACACAGAGCTAAATAAAGTGAGATAGGCATAGTAAAATCAAACCTTACCAATGTATTTAAGTAAAGTAATGAAATAAAAGAAATAAAAAAATTTCCACACATAAAGCAATCGAATTATTATGTGTAAGCCGTGCGTACGACGCGCGACGCACTTTTTCGTTGTGTTGGTGTTTACGGGAAAAACACCAACACAACGAAAAAATGTGCCTCGTACGCACGGCTTACACATTCTAATTCGATTGTCTTTCTTAAATGAAAAGACCTTTACATCATTAGGCTTTAGGGCCTGCGCAAAACGAAGTTACCCCTTCCGCCACGGACTGCTGGAATTAAATAATTTTCATTGTTTCGTGATTGATTGGAGGGTTTTGGTCAGGAGACGTCACGCGGACCACGTGTCCCGACGAATGACAGCAGTCCTGTTAATTTGGATTGTGGATGGTGGGTGCCGCCAAATCCCCAAGCTCGGTGGACGGAGTGACGACCAGAGTGGCGCGCAACAGATGGATCAGAGGGCTGAAAAAATTGAGGTTGTTAGGGGTGGTTAAGAGGAAATAATATCAAAAGTTTTTATTTATTTTTATTAATTTATTAACGGCTCCAAATATATACATATATGATAAAAACAATAAATATCATCTTAGTAAGAAATAAATGAGGGATGATCATTCGTAAAAACACCAAATTCATTATTTTACGAAGGTGTAAATATAATGAGGTTGAGAATAAATGTAGGTAATAAATATATCATTGAAAGCATTTTGAAAACCGTTAGCTGTTGTTCTATTAAAAAAATGTTTGTGTATAAAAAGCTGCAAGAGTGTATAAAAACATGAAAGAGAATAAAAATATTTTGGAAGAAAAGAATGAGAATAATCAATACATCAAAATTAAATAAATACCTCTATAATTATTAGTCATTATAACAATCGTATTTATTTATTTCATGTGCGAGTACAAATGAAATTGTATTACATGAAAATTTTTTTTTTTAATAACTAAGCATATTATTTTTATGCCTCACTCCCTAAATAAAAGTTATGATAATATGATATAGATAACAGAATTCTGTTGTTAATGGAAGGGAAGCGCCCACGCTTTTATTTCGAGTATTTACTTTCAATTTTAAGTATATTTAAATATAAGCGTGGTATTTAACAAAATATTTTTTCATGTACATTATTTTTTTACTTTTTAGTCTTAATATTACCTAGCGTACAAAATCACTTCGTTAGGAAACTAGTCCATATAAAAATTTGATTAATTAATTACGATGGATTAATATATTAATTAATAAATCTGATGATTGATTCATGTATTGTCATTAAAATATGTTTGTGTGCAAAATTTCAGCTCGATCGGACATTGGAAAGCGGATGAAATATCGATTGTAAGATTCCATCCAGACAAACAGCGGAAGCGTACGTAAGACAATAAAAATCCTTATTTAGTTTCATCCTATTATTAAAGTATTATATTATCAAAGTACCTACTTAAGAAGTGTATAATGGCAAAACACTTCTAATATTTCTGACTGGTACACGAAGGTTGATTAGCTGATAAAGATCAGGACTGTCTTTCGATATCAAAAAAATACGAATAATTTATTGCATCTACGTTTATTTCTCACAGATATTGAAAGTTTTCGAGTTGAATATTCATACGAGGATCTGTTCCATATTACTAGCAGTGCAGGATTTACGTATAAGCTACACAAGCTATAGCTTAGGGCCCCCACTTTCATGGGGGGCCCCCAAAAATATTGTCCGAGTGAGCATCATATTTACATATCATATTTATCATATATATTTACCCCACGCAGTTACAATATTTTGTCACTACCAGTGAAAACCTATAATTGGCTTTTATGTTTCCCATTCTTTGTATTTAGTATTGTTTTCCGAATAAATATAAATAAAATGCATTAAAATGGTAAAAATTTCAATGAAGTGACTATAATGGACAGGCTGGTATGCGTTATATAACATGATAAATGACTACGTATATAAATTTTGTGTAAATGTGGTTGCTTCTTTATAATTTTTCTTAATATTAAAACCTTTATATTTTAGGTATGTATCTCTACTATTTCCACTGAATTGATAATTTTGCACAAATAAATGTTTGTGTCACCATGTACCATGGCGGCTTAATATTTAATGTGATTTTTTCATACTTTTTTACACAAATTTATTGTACATGTGAAATGAGAAATTAAAAAGTAATTTGCCGTAGAACTCAAAATTAATAATAACTTGTAAAATTGTATTAGTTATGTGTTCAAGAGTTTGTAACGATATTGGCCTATTCAAATAGACATTGCTGAAAAATTATACGAAAATATCTATCTGCTAAAGTTTATAATAAAGAGAAGCTTCACAAACCGTTAAATACTCTATAATTAAATATTTTGCCGGATAGGTAGGTGCGGACGAGCCTTATTATTTGCACGCGGGCGTGTAAAGCAGGCTTTATGTTATTTTGTTTAACGAGATTGTCCAATCACAGACGCGGGCCGTGAGCACCGAAACTAGCCTATCAGGAACGTGGATTCGCGGAACGAATTCGACGAATCAGCGGCTTTCTGAGTTAGACTTTGACTTTTACACGCTAGTTGGAATCAAAGATGGCGCGAGATAGGGACGATTGTTAGGCGTTACAAATTAGAAAGCGGCACTTGAGTTTTCAGCTTGAAGGTCGGCGGAGGCTTTGTCGAGGAGAGTCAGTAAGGAAGATAATTTGGCTGGATCGAGGAAAAAGCCAGAGGTTGATAATAATTCAAAGAGAATTGGAACAGTGAACAGCTAAGCATTTTCAATATTATTTATTTCTATTGCCTTTTTCGTGTATTCAATTTAGAACTTTCTGGATCGTAACAATTATTAAAACATGTTGTGGATTGTTTTGTTACGTATTTTGGGCCTAGTGATAATTATTACTATACGCACTTCAGATTCAATATGCAGGAGGTCGTAATGTGGCGACTGTGATAGTTATTCAAATTATTGCATGACGCTTATGAAATATATAATTCTGTCGCTGTTCATATGAAGAGTCACTTAAATTTGATATTCATATATTACCAAAGATATAAAGGCTTTAAAATGGAATACCTTACTGACGAGGGGTGTTTCGTGTTTGTTTGTGGGGATTTAAAAATTCAGAATAATTATGTGTATTCAATGTCGCGAGGTTCGGAATGTACGAGAGATTCTTCAGGGCGGATGTGTCCTTATGCAAAAGAATGCTTTGTTATCTATGCTGGCGATTGAATGCACGGATTTCTATATGATTTGTGTTGTCTTGGGGATGATTCGGAGTTTGATTATATGTTTTGATATCGCGATTGTGGGCGTGATATGGGTTCGAATCGTACGTGGAATTTCCTACAAACAATATATTTTAGAAATGCATCTGGATTTTGTATTTATTTTATTGAAGCATGAATGTGTGGTTTGTTTGAACTCGTTACATGTTTGTATTGCGTATCATTGGGCAATCGTTGAAAACACGATTTGTTCCTATCAAGTTCTTATAAAGACGTGTTTCGAATTGTATATATTCCTTAATTGCGATGGTTATTCATATGACATTGTTTTATTCATTCAATATTAGATATTTGAAATGTTTCTACAACATTTGACGCCACGTGACCAGGAGAGTAACGTCTCAAAGCCAGTCGAAAAGCCGTATTCATATTGTTATAATAGATGTGGGAAAAAATTTCGGTGACATAACCTTTATTTTAGATTCGCTTGAACATTTTACGTATAGATGTATCTTCACACGAGCCTTAGGAAGCAATTAAAATGTCTGCGCGAAAACATAAAAAAAAAAAAAATTATATGTTAAACATTAATGTTAACTGTTATCTCGAATAACGATATGCTTGAACACTTTACGACCAAGCCGATAATCTAAAATGAAATACGCGCGCGAAAGACACGTAATAAATATCTTAAACTAATTCTTTGATTCGCTAAAATAGTACTTTCATCGTCTTTGTAAAAACATCTGCTTGGTTGAACTTGAAATAATGACCTAATTATAAATCATGCGGTCATTGCTCTTGGGAGTTACATAAGAAAGGGCAACGAACTTTTATGTGTTATATATAATAAACATAAATATAATAAACAGGTTTTAACACTGGGTCACTGGAACAGTGCCACCTGTTGGAAGATTCGCAAACCTTCTGGGCTGGGTTAGAGGTTAGTTTAAAGAAAATACGACAGGTGCGATGTTTTGCCTTAGCGTTTTGCGCTCGACGATATCACGTGACTCGATTTTGTACGCATTTGATCGGACTGCGCATTTGTTCTGCGTCGACGGTAACCATCGGCACACGTGTGTTAGTGGGTCGGCCGGAGTATATGTACAGAGACTCACACAGGTCCGCGCGTTTTCAAGGGCGTTGTTGACTTAGTTCGGGAGTGACTTTGTATCGTCAAGGTGTTATATTACAATTGTCGCTAAAAGATAAAATGTCAATCTACAATGTTGCTGAATTAATTGAAAAATAATAATTTCCTTCATTGATTTATTATGGTTCTTAATTATTTTAATTATCTAAATATGTTCTTAATTGTTATACACATTTATATACGGTTCTAGTTACGTAAATTGATTTATTTGTTTATACTTATTGATCTATGGACGCTAAGTATGCAAGATTAATAAACTTGTTCGTAATATGAACACAGACTCTCATTTTTGCACGAAATAATTATTTGAGTTTCTTTTGGAAATAAATTTTTCCAGGAGGACTTTGGAAAAAAAAACTTTTATATAGTAATAGCATCATCATTAGCTTCATTCACCTACATGTGTCGTCGTGACCATTACTTTTAGATTAGGGTAGGAAGATTAGTCGTTTGGATTTTGAATAGATTCCAGTCGTATAGCAAGCCGAATTATATGTCAGGAACTCTTGATTCAATTACACACATACACACAAGGAGGACGTTATGTTAAATACATGACTGGAAAGTTGTTATTGGAAAACACAGGCGTCCAGTCGGCGGGACGCAAGCATATTTGTAATTATATTGGTCATGTCTGCTTGTGATATCACTATACGGCGTAGATGAACTAGTTTTAAGGGGTTTATGTCCTGTATGTGCTTGGCGTAGTGGGAATAGTCTTCTTGTTTCTAGGATCTAATACAGTTTTACAGGTGCTGATATTGAAATATATATACAAGGAAAACACTATTTTGGGAACCATTAATGGATGGAAGATATTGAAGCACACATACACACAAGGAGGACGTTATGTTAAATACATGACTGGAAAGTTGTTATTGGAAAACACAGGCGTCCAGTCGGCGGGACGCAAGCATATTTGTAATTATATTGGTCATGTCTGCATGTGATATCATTGTACGGCGTAGATGAACTAGTTTTAAGGGGTTTATGTCCTGTATGTGCTCGGCGTAGAGGGAATAGTTTTCTTGTTTCTAGGATCTAATACAGTTTTACAGGTGCTGATATTGAAATATATATATATATACAAGGAAAACACTATTTTGGGAATCACTAACTGGATGACAGATATTGCAGCACACATACACACAAGGAGGACGTTATGTTAAATACATGACTGGAAAGTTGTTATTGGAATACACAGGCGCCACTAGAAGATATGGGCAGTTTGCAGAGAACTTCAACTTCTGTCAGTTAAGGACCTTTTACTATTACTATTCTTTCGCCTTTTTGCATAACCGTGGATGAACTAGATTGAAGGGGTTTATGTTCTGTATGTGCTCGGCGTAGAGGGAATAGTTTTCTTGTTTCTAGGATCTAATACAGTTTTACAGGCGCTGATATTAAAATATATATACAAGGGAAATGAAGGGCTACACAGGCGCTGGTAATTGCTCAATTTTGGAGAGTTATATTACTTCGGATCAGGATGCCATCTCAGAAGCAGACCAACTACAGAACTAAGATAAGAACCTTTGATATTATTTATTCCTGATGTTTTCTTATGTGTATCAAATGGAATGTTCGTGCTATATAATTTGTCATTGTCTCATGGTCACTATTCATTTCATTAAGTGGGTTCAGAGTTCGACGGTAACGGACGCGGAAACAAATTAGTACTGATGTCGGGACGTAACGTCGGGATTATATCTTAATTATCTTTAGGATAGAAGCGAGGTCATCATACGTGCATTCTGCGTTACGTGCGTACGAGGTTAGTTACGTGATTGTTGTATAAATGGAATAGTGAAGGGGATTGAAGAATGAGATACACTCGCGATACAGATTGTATGTAACTGGGATCAAATGACGGGGTGCGTGTTCTCGGTCCAGGGGATGAACGGGACTGCGGAGACACTCTGGGTGGGTCTAAGTAGAATTGCGCAAAGCCTCCACACAGTTAAAATGTGTTCAGTCAAGCAAAGGTGAAGCATTTCGAATCGGACCAGAGCGTCGTGCCTCAAACACAGCCGGAGGGAAGAAGCCCCTACGTTCTTTCACTCCCTTGGCCCGACGAGCTCGAATTCCGGATATGAATGTTCATGAATGTCAGCTAAAAGACTCAGGTAGCCGTACCTCAATCGAAACCTTCGTTCGGGACCTCATCAACGTACGAGACAGGGCGTTCCGCATGGACGAGCAACTATGAGAAGCAAATGAAGGGGATTGAAGAAAGAGATACACTCGCGATACAGATAGTTGTATGTAACTGGGATCAAATGACGGGGTGCGTGTTCTTGATCCAGGGGATGAACGGGACTGCGGGGACACTCTGGGTGGGTCTAAGTAGAATTGCGCAAAGCCTCCACACAGTTAAAATGTGTTCAGTCAAGCAAAGGTGAAGCATTTCGAATCGGACCAGAGCGTCGTGCCTCAAACACAGCCGGAGGGAAGAAGCCCCTACGTTCTTTCACTCCCCTTGGCTCGACGAGCTCGGGCTCTGGTTATGAATGTATGTGAATGTAATAACTCCGTACTCAAGGACGAGATAGGACGTTCCTCATGAACGAGAAATTATAAGATGCAGGTAGCAGTTCGACAGTCAATACTTATGCTCGGGGCCGCTTTAATGAACGAGATCTGTTAGCAGTTTAACAATCAATTTTTATGATCGGGACCGCATTCAGGCGCGCGATGACATTACTAACACCATCATACTCATCATTCACCACCTTTTCTAACTTGCTGTATACAGAGACCTTCGGGGTTCTCCTTTCCCGGCCAGCGAGAAACATATCAGGAACTACACAATCAACTGTAATAATCATGCTGTTTTACCATCATTTAATATCTCTAGTCAATAAGACTACACCGTGGGATCAATCACATCAACTATATTTGGCGATGCTAACATGGCTCTGACTGACGCGCTCAAGGGAGAGTCTTTTCCAGTCACCCAGTTAGTTCATTCAGCCCTTTAATCAGCAGTAAACATCATAATAATCCGGCTCATGTAGCCGCAACGTGGGATCCTCATCATTATACACCAGTCAATTTGACTGCCCCGCGGGACAATATACAAACCTTAATATCAGACGCGGGATTTCTTCCTGATATGTTTGTCGCCGGGAAGCGAGGACTTCGGAGGATTCCAGCAGGAGCAATAGAGTCTCGGCTTGATCTTGGTCTGCAGCTTAGTGTGGGAGGTTATGTCTAAACAGGAGTTAACCACCGGATGCGGCGATGCTCTGGGGCCGCATCCCCCTCCCCCCTACAGGGGGGGGGGGCATCTAAAATCCACGTTTGAACAGAAGTGGTTAGACACTTCTTAAATTTCACTTACAAATCTGTATCTTCCATTCCCTTAGAATCTCGGGCTGCGATAATGTCAGACAAAGCTTGCCCTGAGCCTCTGTTGCGCCTAGTTGTTGTGAATATATATATGTTTGTCTTCCCCTACTATGTACTATGAACAGATTGAGCAGATTGGACAACGTGAGACGCGCTATCGGTAGGTTTCTTACTTGTGTTTTGAATATAACGTATGCTATTATATCTTGTAAATCTGTCATAAATGGGTGCCGCATGTGGTTGTGCTGACACTGTTCTAAGCTACTATTATGAGAAGTTGCTAATCAATGCGGGCGGAATCTTTAGCGTATGCCGTTAACTTGGCAACGATTGTATTGTTTTATATTACAGTATTTTAACCCCGATGGTATTATAGTTATGACTGTACTATGTAAGGAAGTTTTGCTACTAGCGTTTATTCCTAAGCTACGCCGCATATAATTGGCTTTTAGGCCGACTCAGGTCGTGGACGATATCGGCTATCTCTCGTATAGGCGAAACTGTAGAATTCTGGAACGGTTTCTAGAAGGGCCAAAATAATTTCGGAAATATGTTAAAACATGTATATATATATATATATATATGAATGTCTCTGGCATTTCGTCTATAAGTGTTCGAAGATTATACGTGGAATTCGAGTCGTTAACGGTTAGGCGTTCTACCATCTTAAGTAAATAAATACCTTATGGTAATTATGAGTACGGATTAGTTACGTGCGTTTGTTATTTCCATAGTTAGGTAAGAATTCGATCTATTTTAGTCTAGTCGCGTTAGTAAGAATACGATTCTCACCGCATATCAAAAGAATTTTGGATAGCTACGGACACAACGGAGGGGGAATTTTCCTAGTCACTAGATAGATCACGACTGGCCAATTTTGAAAATATAAATTCTTAGCAAAAAAAAAAGTAATAATATTAGCTTTCATGTAAATATACTTCCGAAGTTCTAAGTTCGACTTAAGTTTTCATCTAGTAGCTTAAAGCATAAAGAGTGTGCTTAAAAGTCCCAAAAGCTGTAATAAAGCTCAATTCGGTAGCTTAAAGTCTCAAGCTTTGGGCTTTTCGTAAAACTTACATTATTAAACTTTATAGTTAGGTATTTAGCTTAGGTGTGCAGGTAGAAACGTTACAAGTTGTAATGCCTAAAACTGCAAAATTATATTTATATGCACTCACTTTATTCCTTTTTACAAAATAAAATTAAACTTTGATGGTACGCGGAACAAATACACCTACCTTTTTCATTACTTAAAATATTATATACCTACTTAAATATACTTGAGCATTATTTGTCCCAATGCCGCACGTCCGGATGTCCCACACTCTTCATCCAAATTTTTAGCGTGTCATTTCGAAGAAAACTGCTATTGTGCCTAGTTTTGAGTTTGTTTCTTAGAATGATAGTTGCAAATTGCTATGGAGAAAAATCTTGTTTCTCAGCTGAAAAGGATAAAAATTGAATTTGGAACAACAATTACTCAAGATAAATTATATTCTCTCTGTCTCATATGCATGGAAAGTGACAAACTACGCGTGATTTGATGGTGTCATCAGTGACTTTGGTCTGGCCAAAGCAAGAAAGAAAATATTTTAGTTTAATATAATTCCTTAATTTTTATAACATGTTTCAAGAGATTAGATAAGCCTTTGTAAATTGTGCCTTTTAAAAGGAATTTTGTTTCTTTCTACCGTAGTTTGAATTTTTAAGTTTGTTACGAATAAAAATGATTTTAAGTTAAAGATTTATTATTTCACTATCTATCTATATTACTTCTTAATTGTAATACCCTCGAGGTATCCGAAAATCATATTTGGCACTGACAAAGAATATCTGGACTTATGAAGGGCTCCATATCTCAAATAGCTTAGGGCTTTATCAAGTCTAAATCCGGTCCTGATTACTAGCATAGAATATTGTGATTTCTGGACTCTTGTGCTGTCTAAAAATATATATTTGCACAAAGTGAACATCAGTTTTCATTTTTCATTCCCAGCAGAGCTCAGAGGTCTTTCACCAATGATATCTGGTGTGCATTAAAATTTATTCAAGGTTCTTAATCTAATTATTTTAAGAATATCTAAAAACATACTTTATTTTGAACTCATTGACCTCAAACCAAAAAAATTAATTACTCACTATCGTGGAATAAAAACAAATTTATAATTTGTACGACTTTATTTATTGTATTTACGATTCATTCATTCATTTAAAAATATATGATAGATTCCTGACTGGTTTATGGTGGACTACCCTTTATTTCGTTCATGTACAAATTACATTAATATTTTTAAATAACATATATTTTGCGGTGAAATAAATATATATATATATTTTTTCATGTGTGGATGCATGTTGGGGTATAATGTGGGGGAGGGCCGCAAATGCTTCAGATTCATTCAGAATGGGCCCGCGGACCGTGTCGGTGAGTCTACAAGGTTCCGGAAAAATCTGCTTTAGAATGTTCTGGAAGGAGAACGTTCTAGTAATTTCCCGAAAGTTCTATAAGGTTCCAAACTAAGTGGCGTAGTGTGTCGGTGAGTCTAGAACGTTCCAGATCGTTCGTTAAATCTCTAGAAAAATTCTGGAAGGAGAACGTTCTAGAAGATTCCCAAATGTTCTATATGGTTGAAAGTAAGTTACGGAGTGTTTCGGAGAGTCTAGAAGATTCCAGAACATTCATTAAAGTTTTGGAAAATTCTGGAAGGAGAACGTTCTAGAATATTCCTGAAAGTTCTATAAGGTTCCAAACTGAGTGGCGGAGTGTGTCGGTGAGTCTAGAGGTTCCAGAAAGAATTTTAATGCCGACGATAATTAATGCACAAGCAAGACATCAGCATTTAACGCCGAAGCAATACATCCCAACGTAGTTATTGCTGAAAAAAAGTACAGCTACGGTACGCTAAAATATATGTTGATATTTTGGCAAGGTGAAGACGGTCCAGCAAAGCGATTTAATCACAAGCGCCGAAACCAGCAAAAAAGAGACGTCAACGAAACTCTATGCTCACCGAATTATGGCCCCGCGCGAAGCCGGGCCAATCAGCTAGTGTTAAATCAAAAAAAAATATCTGTAAAAATACATCGATACGTATCGTGTAGTAGTGTGCGTGAGTAGATGCGCAAGCAGTATATGCAGGCACACCGACGGGATTTACGCCTGACGACCTGACGTTTGATTTTCCTCATACTCAGAGCAAAAATGTTAACGCACCAAAAATAGAGCGAATAAAAATGTCCAGAGAAAATTTGACACTCGGGGAGGCTTTTATCCAGTAGTGGATACAAAATGGCTTATTTTAATTTAAATTTTATTTATTTAAATTAAATTTTTTCAGATGATTTAAATTATGAAGGTGAAATGTGTTTCTAAAATTTCTTAGTCAACGCAATATCATTTTCATTATAAGATATGGAGGTTTAAAATATTCCATTAACGCGCAAAAATATGACACCATTTTGTTTCAACAAGAAAAGAGTTTTCAACAAAATATTCTTAAAGGTAACAGGGAGAAAATTAATTTGAATGTGTTATGACTCTCTTTGAAGATATACATTGTGATGATTATATTTATTTTAAATTTTTGCTTCTTGCAAGTTTAAATCTTCTAAGTTTTTCACTGAAATATATGAAATAATGAATCCCAATGACGGGCTTTTTACCAATAAATTCATTGCTTGACAATACTCTACTAACGCACTATTAGCATAAACTAATTTAACACTTCTTTCATATTAGAAAGATTATAAAACAATACCAATATATGAGAGACTTCGCGTCATATTCCGAGGAGCGAAGACTTGTCTTCGCCTTGATACTTGGACAAGAAGTCTCCCGCGCGCGAGCTCGTCGCCGAATATATAGCCCTCCGGCTGCCCCCTCTTTCCGGAAGACCTGCCGGCCAATGCGTGGTCTTCCTTCCGATCCTCCGGCCAATCTAAGCGCAGCATGCACAAATTCAGATTTGCCGGGCGATTTTGCACCCTACCGACCGTCAATCCGTCGCGAACCTCCGGTGAGCTTGCTCATGCGATTAAATTGCAAGAAAATTCTATTCATATTGAACATATGCGTAATACACATGGTGTTTTTTTTAAATATAGCAAGTCGATGTTGCTCTTGAATGAATTATGGAATTCTAGTGAATTTTTAAACTCTTTTTAAACGATATTATCAATCTTAATTTAATATTAATAAATGATAATGGAAACTTGTCAACTGAGGTAACTCTAACGGTACACCAAGGAGTATGGTGCTAACTAAGTGTTAATTTTCAGGTGTTCGAGGTGAGATATGACGTGTAGCAAGTTAGTAAGAATTGCAACAGGTGTACTCACTGATTTATTACGGATGTAAGATTGACAGAATGTGAGATATATAGGGTATCTCGTAGCTAGAGTCATAAGCAGTTAGGGGGAGTCTTTCAATTAAATTTTTTACACAAAATATTCTTTACACTTTGTGTTAAATGTCGACAGTTACGGAGATAAGAGACATCAAAGATTGCATTTAAAAAAAATGTATTAACTCTTGTAAAACGATGAAATATCATGAAAATAATTTATATCGAAAATGTAGTGAAAATTCATTTGCTCGATGCAGAGAAAATAAACTGATTAAAATCCTACAAAAACTGGTTTAAATTTCTGCATGGCTTTAATAATTTTATTTTATATTTTTTATTATGTACGATCATTTTGAAAATGATATAATTATACAATACATTTTTAAAATACATAAAACTCAATGTCTGTCTGTCTGTTCTCTATACAAATTTACTATCTATTCAAATCCAAAAAAAATTAATGCAGCCATCGAGGATTACTAATTTATAATGTACTGAATTCGAGATTTTAGAGGAAAAATAATTTTTGACGGGATAGATACATAATATCTATTCAGCATATTTTGAATTAGTAGTCCTGGGTGACTGCATTCAAAACATTTTTTTAATTTTGAATTAGTAGTCCTGGGTGACTGCATTCAAAACATTTTTTTAATTTTTTGAATATCGTGTCGTGGCTGCGGGAGGAATTAATGAAAACGCTGGAATTTAATACAGATTTATTAATTACTGATTAATTAATTAATAAAACGTACAAAGTCACTTAATGCTATTTGACTTAACGATATTATTTAAATTAAATTATTTCGTAAATTTATCACTCGTAAATAGCACTTTAAAATCGCTTTAATACTTTATTCAATATTCACTAGAATATTACATCCAATTTCCGCATGTATTATTCGCTCCGATTTATTTCGCTACGTAAGAACTTTCCAGATTATTCGCTGTCAAATTGTCGCTCGGCTGGCCACACTGGCCAGCAGTCCGCGGCTGTCTCCGCTTCTATTATCGCTGTCAAGCGTGCTAAAAAACTACAAAGTTACTCTCGCATGCGGTCCTATTTATATCTGGCTAATGCTTATATCGAACCCTTTAGGCTCTTAGTGTTTAGAATAACTTTCTCTTGACTTCCAGGCTTCTATAGATGCTTCTCGATGCTTTCCGAAAGCCGTAGATTACGCTAGGCCGTTCTGAAATCTTCGATAGTGTTGTTGTACATGTTGTAACGATATTGGCCTATTCAAATAGACATTGCTGAAAAATTATACGAAAATATCTATCTGCTAAAGTTTATAATAAAGAGAAGCTTCACAAACCGTTAAATACTCTATAATTAAATATTTTGCCGGATAGGTAGGTGCGGACGAGCTTTATTATTTCTGCACGCGGGCGTGTAAAGCAGGCTTTATGTTATTTTGTTTAACGAGATTGTCCAATCACAGACGCGGGCCGTGAGCACCGAATCTAGCCTATCAGGAACGTGGATTCGCGGAACGAATTCGACGAATCAGAGGCTTTCTCAGAGTTAGACTTTGACTTTTACACGCGAGTTGGAATCAAAGATGGCGAGAGATAGGGACTATTTTTAGGCGTTACAAATTAGAAAGCGGCACTTGAGTTTTCAGCTTGAAGGTCGGCGGAGGCTTTGTCGAGGAGAGTCAGTAAGGAAGATAATTTGGCTGGATCGAGGAAAAAGCCAGAGGTGGATAATAATTCAAAGAGAATTGGAACAGTGAACAGCTAAGCATTTTCAATATTATTTATTTCTATTGCCTTTTTCGTGTATTCAATTTAGAACTTTCTGGATCGTAACAATTATTGATACATGTTGTGGATTGTTTTGTTACTTATTTTGGGCCTAGGGATAATTATTACTATACGCGCTTCGGATTTAATGTACAAGAAATCGTACTGTTGCTACGGTGATAATTCAAGCGGGGAATTATTGCATAACGCTGATGAAATATGTAATTCTGTCGCTGTTCATATGAAAAATCATTTAAATTTGATATTCATATATTACCAAAGATATAAAGGCTTTAAAATGGAATACTTTACTGACGAAGGGTGTTTTCGTGTTTGTTCGTGGGTTTTAAAATTCAGTATAATTATGTATATTCAATGTCGCGAGGTTCGGAATGTGCGAGAGGTTCTTCAGGGCGGATGTATTCTTATGCTAAAGAATGCTTTGTTATCTATACTGGCGATTGAATACACGGATTTCTATATGATTTGTATTGTTTGGAAATAATTGGGATCGGAGTATTTTTGGGGTTTTGATATCACGATTGTCAGTGTGATATAAATTCAAATCGTACGAGGAATTTCCTACAAACAATATATTTTAAAAATGTTTCTGGATTTTATATTTATTTTATTAAAACATGAATGTGTGGTTTATTTGAACTCGTTACATGTTTGTATTGCGTATCATTAGGCAATCGTTGAAAACACGATTTGTTCCTATCAAGTTCTTATAAAGACGTGTTTCGAATTGTATATATATTCCGTAATCGCGATAGTTTTCATATGACACTGTTTTTATTCATTCAATATTAGATATTTGAAATGTTTTCTACAACATTTTCCATTATTGTGGGTCGGTTGCGGTTAGATCAGATCAATCTTCGGTCTTCTGTAGCCGTGATAGTTTTCATATGACATTGTTTTTATTCATTCAATATTAGATATTTGAAATGTTTACTAGAACATTATTCACTATTGTGGGCAGTTCGCGGTGTGTTCAGGGGTGGTTAACCTTCGGTCTTCTGTAGCCGTGATAGTTTTCATATGACATTGTTTTTATTCATTCAATATTAGATATTTGAAATGTTTACTAGAACATTATTCACTATTGTGGGCAGTTCGCGGTGTGTTCAGGGGTGGTTAACCTTCGGTCTTCTGTAGCCGTGATAGTTTTCATATGACATTGTTTTTATTCATTCAATATTAGATATTTGAAATGTTTTCTAGAACATTATTCACTATTGTGGGCAGTTCGCGGTGCGTTCAGGGGTGGTTAACCTTCGGTCTTCTGTAGCCGTGATAGTTTTCATATGACATTGTTTTTATTAATTCAATATTAGATATTTGAAATGTTTTCTAGAACATTATTCACTATTGTGGGCAGTTCGCGGTGCGTTCAGGGGTGGTTAACCTTCGGTCTTCCGTAGCCGTGATAGTTTCATATGACATTGTTTTATTCATTCAATATTAGATATTTGAAATGTTTTCTAGAACATTATTCACTATTATGGGCAGTTCGCGGTGTGTTCAGGGGTAGTTAACCTTCGGTCTTCCGTAGCCGTGATAGTTTTCATATGACATTGTTTTATTCATTCAATATTAGATAATTGAAATGTTTTCTACAACATTTTCCATTATTGTGGGCAGTTTGCGGTTTGTTCAGGGGTAGTTAACCTTCGGTCTTCCGTGATCACGTTATTTACTTATATGACAGATTGTTTTGCTTTGTTCGTTTAATATAAGTAATATCGTATTTTTATGAGTTACCGTAATTATTTATCTATATGATTTTATTATTGAGAGTGATGCAACGAATACTACTTTCATGAATACGAATATCAGGCCTACTAATCGGCGAATACGAATGCGAATATTTCCACCAAGGTGGGGGAACTTGAACATACTTGTAAATATAATAACCATGATGCAACGAATACTACCTTCATGAATACGAATATCAGGCCTACTATTCGGTGAATACGAATGCGAATATTTCCACCAAGGTGGGGGAGAACGCAAGCATACTTGTAATTGTATTGTTTATGTCTGCTTGTGATATCACTATACGGCGTAAATGAACTAGTTTGAAAGGGCTTATGTTCTGTATGTGCTTGGCGTAGAGGTAATAGTCTTCTTGTTTCTAGGATCTAATACAGGTTTACAGGTGCTGATATTGAAATATATATATATATACAAGGAAAACACTATTTTTGGGAATCACTAACTGGATGACAGATATTGTAGCACACATACACACAAGGAGGACGTTATGTTAAATACATGACTGGAAGGTTGTTATTGGAAAACACAGGCGCAACTAGAGGATATGAACAGTTTACAGAGAACTTCAACTTCTGTTGGGACCTTTTACTATTACTATTCTTTCGCCTTTTTTTCTTAACCGTGGATGAACTAGATTGAGGGGGTTTATGTTGTGCATGTGCTCGGCGTAGAGGGAATAGTTTTCTTGTTTCTAGGATCTAATACAGTTTTACAGGCGCTGATATTAAAATATATATACAAGGGAAATAAGGGCTACACAGGCGCTGGTAATTGCCCAATTTTGGAGAGGACCGTTATATGACTTCGGATCCGGATGCCATCCCGGAAGCAGACCAACTACAGAACTAAGATAAGAACCTTTAATATTATTTATTCCTGATGTTTTCTTATGTGTAACAAATGGAATGTTCGTGCTATATAATTTGTCATTGTCACATGGTCACTATTCATTTCATTACGTGGGTTCAGAGTTCGACGGTAACGGACGCGGAAACAAATTAGTACTGATATCGGGACGTAACGTCGGGATTATATCTTAATTATCTTTAGAATAGAAGCGAGGTCATCATACGTGCATTCTGCATTTCAAACGTTTTACTAACATATATAAATACATATTATTGCGTTTTACAAATTGAATATGATCGCGGAAAATAGGTATTTCGCCCGGTTGTGCAATATTAACTTCCAACGTAGCATAATGAGATCTTATTATTACCGGCGCTAGACTCTTAAGGTTAGGCCCGCGGGGATTATAAATGGGATAATGAACGAGAACCGAATGGGGAAGTTCGTCTCTTCATGGTCGGGAGGCGAGGAGTCGTACGTCTTTCACGCCCCGTGATCTTGGGAGGCTGAATTTCGATTGTGGGAAAAGATGAAGTTGGATCTACTCGCGTGGCAAGACAGGGTCGAATGTCGGAGCGCGCGTTCTCGGCTATGGAGTCTGATTAGATTGGGGGAGACACCTTAGGTCAGGGACTAGGTAGGGCCATCTTAACTGTATCTACCCGGTTGTGACTGGGTTTTAAAGCCAAGAATTACAGGATGGTCTGAAGGTCTTGATGCGGTTACCCCTCTAACATCTAAGGGGAAGAGCCTCTCACGTCCTTTCAGTCCCCTTGGTGCGACGAGCTCGGGCTCTGGTTATGAATGTATGTGAATGTAATAACTCCGTACACAAGGACGAGATAGGACGTTCCTCATGAACGAGAAATTATAAGAGGCAGGTAGCAGTTCGACGATCAACACTTATGCTCGGGACCGCTTTAATGAACGAGATCTGTTAGCAGTTTAACAATCAACTCTTATGATCGGGACCGCAATCAGGAGCACGATGGCATTACTAACATCATCATTCTCATCATTCACCACCTTTTCTAACTTGCTGTATACAGAGACCTTCGGGGTTCTCCCTTCCCGGCCAGCGAGAAACATATCAGGAACTTCACAATCAACTGTAATAATCATGCTGTTTTACCATCATTTAATATCTCTAGTCGATAAGACTACACCGTGGGATCAATCACATCAACTATATTTGGCGATGCTAACATGGCTCTGACTGACGCGCTCAAGGGAGAGTCTTTTCCAGTCACCCAGTTAGTTCATTCAGCCCTTTAATCAGCAGTAAACATCATAATACTCCGGCTTATGTAGCCGCAACGTGGGATCCTCATCATTATACACCAGTCAATTTGACTGCCCCGCGGGATAATATACAAACCTTAATATCAGACGCGGGATTTCTTCCTGATATGTTTGTCGCCGGGAAGCGAGGACTTCGGGGGATTCCAGCAGGAGCAATAGAGTCTCGGCTTGATCTTGGTCTGCAGCTTAGTGTGGGAGGTTATGTCTAAACAGGAGTTAACCACCGGATGCGGCGATGCTCTGGGGCCGCATCCCCCTCCCCCCTACAGGGGGGGGGGGGCATCTAGAATCCACGTTTGAACAGAAGTGGTTAGACACTTCTTAAATTTCACTTACAAATCTGTATCTTCCATTCCCTTAGAATCTCGGGCTGCGATAATGTCAGACAAAGCTTGCCCTGAGCCTCTGTTGCGCCTAGTTGTTATGAATATATGTTTACTCTTTCCACTATGTACTATGAACAGATTGAGCAGATCGGACAACGTGGGATGCGCTGTTGGTAGGTTTCTTACTTGTGTTTTGAATATAACGTATGCTATTATATCTTGTAAATCTGTCATAAATGGGTGCCGCATGTGGTTGTGCTGACACTGTTCTAAGCTACTATTATGAGAAGTTGCTAATCAATGCGGGCGGAATCTTTAGCGTATGCCGTTAACTTGGCAACGAT
This sequence comes from Agrypnia vestita, assembly GCA_016648135.1. NCBI lineage: Eukaryota > Metazoa > Arthropoda > Insecta > Trichoptera > Phryganeidae > Agrypnia > Agrypnia vestita. The sequence continues at coordinate 59,763 of JADDOH010002738.1, forward strand.
TGTATTGTTTTATATTACAGTATTTTAACCCCGGTGGTATTATAGTTATGGCGGTGCAATGTAAGGGAGTTTTGCTACTAGCGTTTATTCCTCGGCTACGCCGCATATAATTGGCTTTTAGGCCGACTCCGGACGTGGACGATATCGGTTATCTCTCATATAGGCGAAACTGTAGAATTCTAGAGCGGTTTCTAGAAGGACGAGTACGGATTAGTTACGTGCGTTTGTTATTTCCATAGTTAGGTAAGAATTCGATCTATATTAGTCTAGTCGCGTTAATAAGAATACGAATCTCACCACATATCAAAAGAATTTTGGATAGCTACGGACACAACGGAGGAGGAATTTTCCTAACCACTAGATAGATCACGACTGGCCAATTTTGAAAATATAAATTCTTAACAAAAAAAAATAAATAAAATATTAGATTTCATGTAAATATACTTCCGAAGTTCTAAGTTCAACTTAAGTTTTCATCTAGTAGCTTAAAGCATAAAGTGTGTGCTTAAAAGTCCCAAAAGCTGTAATAAAGCTCAATTCGGTAGCTTAAAGTCTCAAGCTTTGGGCTTTTCGTAAAACTTACATTATTAAACTTTATAGTTAGGTATTTAGCTTAGGTGTACAGGTAGATACGTTACAGTCCGAAGCGGGGTATCGAAATACCCCAGATCATATTCGTGTAAACGATAATAAGAAGTTCGTGACGGGCAAGACGCGGCCACAACCGCATAGCCGGAAGTCTTGTCCGAATGCGGGAATTAACGGTCGCACATCACCAAACAAGCAACGAATGCAGCGCAGTGTAGCTGTCTCCGTTGTTTGCATCTGTGGTATGGGGCTTCCCATTATCATGCATTAGCTAGAATGAAACAAATAATAAGCACAATAACCAAAAGATAAGACACATGGGGTATGGTATGAACACATGCAGATGCATATCCTGCGCAAAGATCATTGGACGAGTACTATATTTTTAAATATTATACGCTTAGAAATTTGAAAAACGAATGTTAAAATGTTCATTACTATTTCCGTAAAGATTACAAAATATTTTAATAAAAATGTTTGCATAATTAACGAGTTTTGAGAGGCGTATGGGGTATACGAATACCCCCCTTCGGGAAGGCAAGGATAACTCAGTCAATTTTTAAAATTTATGATTAGCGGATAATTCAAGTTATCGTTATATATATTTTTCGTTAATGTCAAGGTGATCTAACTCGTAAGGAGACCATGACCATTAGGGGTGTAGTGCTTATAGCTATAACAATACAGCCGATATGCAGCCATGCCGTCATAGAACCGTTATAAGTTTTCAAAGTACGTTAATATTTTAATTAACAATAACAGATGGCAATAAAAGCCACAGCGATACACACAAGGCAAGTCCTAAACGTTAATGTCGGTCGAAAAATAAAAAATAATATTATAAATTCATAGCAATATTCCTCTCATTTTTACATTACACGAAAAACTTTTTGCCCGCGTCGTGTTGAAGGCGAGGGCAGAATTGGCACTAAAATTTAACTCCCGTCAGAATCTGTGTACGCACGGAGCGTAAAAGTATTTTGTGGCCAGCGCATGTCTCAATGGCACAAACATCCACGTTTTTATAGCACATCCGCGCGTGTGCCGCCGGCAATCTGGGCGGTGCTTAGTTCATTTTGCGACATCATTCCGCGTATTGAAGACTGCGAGCGAAAGAGGAGCAAGTCTAAAAATTGATCCACCGAAATATCAAACAATACTTTCCTTTAACTTAACGCTGCAACACAATTTGCCTTCCACGAGGCTGTTTAATATTCGGATGTTTTTTTACCGATTTGAATATGCTTGATTTTCTGCAGAAGGGGATGAAAAATAATATCCTTTATTTTCGCAAGCGATCGGAATCCTTATAAGGTACTTCCACACGATGACTTGCATAACAATTTTAATATTCTTGCGGTGTAGTTTATAAATACTTCGTGACATTGGATAATCAATACTTTTATGACTTTACTATGGTTGATAACTACTATCATATTCCGCATTTTAACAAACTATCAGGATTCCCGAAAAAGAGACGGCGCATAATCAAAACTTGCCGTAATTACCTTATTTTATATGTAAGTGTACAAAGATAATATTATTGCTCATTGGTATATAAACAAAAGACATGGAAAAAATGTTGTTAATTTTTATCATGATCAGTTTTTTTTTTAATATTTACATAGCTATTAAAGGTATTTATATTATTTTTACCTGCACATTTTTGGACATGACTGCTTTAAGTCCAGTATTTTGGACCAAGGCAAGCAAGTGATAATAGAATTTATTCCGCGTTTTTCTGCGATAATTCGGTTTTTTGAAGATGCGTCATTGATTCCGATAAAGAATGATCCTGTTTATGGAAATAAAACCTAGGACTAATTATTTTTTTCGCTGTACTAATCTAAAGTATACATGTTTTGTGTCAATCATTTATATATAAAAAATATGGACTCCGCTTTTATTATTCAAATTTATTTATTTTATGTAAGTTTACAGAAAATAGGTCAAATCTTTATTCTTGCTATTTTTTTCAATATAAGTTATATTTTCTTATATGGAATTTGGAGTCCTTTACAAGACATAAACCCTTGAGGATTATAAAAATAAGATGATTTTGAATTCATCTTCACTAGACAATTATTCTTATATAAAGTAAATATATACATGTCTTTAAACACTATTTAGCAATCATTGATCTAGAATCCTTATTAATCCAGATACTTATGTCTAGCGGCTTGAAACAGCCGCTAGACATAAGTATCTGGGAGATAAGATTAGGAGATGTACTCTCAAGTAATAGTCAACGTTGAGGGGACCCGATACGAGAAGAGAAGATCTAGAACAATCGAGTTAATAAAATTTTTGTAAGCCATCGAAGCCAATCGAAACAAAAATACAATATAAAAGCCGAACAATATATCTTTATATATATTGGTATATTTTTTTTATATTTTATTTAAAAAAAGTTATTTTACTTATATATTAGGAAGATATCTGTATGTGATATATTCTGATAAGATTTGCACACTTCAATTTAATTTTCTTTGCGTTATTTTTCCATGGAATCGTAGAAAAATCATCGCAACGTGGGTATCAAGAAAGACACCAGAATTTTACATCTTAAATTTTTTTCTCTTAAGCACAAAGTAATCAAAACACATCATACAAGAAGAAGAAAAAGAGTTATATGATACACAGTACAATGAAGGTTTTCAATGGAATGTCAGAGAAAATAAGAAAGGAGAAAAAATTATATAACAGTAAAAAGTTATAAAATAATAATAAATAAACACAGAAAGTACCTAAAACCATTATTAGTTCGAAAATACAAAGTAGGTATAAAGATTTTAAAAATTCATGTTTAGAATGTGTATATGAGCAAAAATTGAAGAATGAATAAGTATTATACACATTACTTTACTAATTACTAATAAACCACGTATCCAAAATCTTGTATAAAGAAATATTAAGTTGAACTAATAATTCGAAGACTTTTTACAGTTTATTAATTTTTAAATATTATCTTGAGTGATCATCCTTCATACAATCCTCGCTTTAGCAATGTCCATCCCTTGGCCAGATATCAATCATTTTAATGGCACTTAAATCTGCGTTCTGTGATTAAAAAGGTCCAACGGACAATGTAGAATGCGGATACTTTCGCGCGAGAGCACGGCTCGGGGTAGATTGATTAATTCGACCGTTAGACGATCTAACATCGAATCAATTTGAAAAATGACAGGCACGTTGTTCAAATACATAACCCAAATCTTGCCCAAAATATTATTCCGCATGTACCTGTATTGATTTTCTGTAACGAGACCATATGTTCTCCAATTTATTTTAATACTAGCTATAACCCGTCAAAAATGACGTAATTTTATTATGAATTTCGGCCGCCAGTTAAGGCTGTAAAAATAGCGCTATCTAGAGTAGCGTAGAGTTTTGATAAAGTTAGTAAGGACCATTATTAAGTACAGAATTATCTTTTTTTTACTTATTTTACCTCATTATTTTTTTAACCATCTGGTAGCGTTAATGACGGACATAAGAGTCATAATGTCACATAAAGAATTATATATTTTGATAAATGATTAATACCAATGACATATGCGATATAGATTGATACACTTATTTGTTTTAAATTTTATTCAATCAAAAATATTTTTAAAAAATGAACATTTGAAAAAAAATCTAATTTATGTATAGCCATGTTTTCATTTCATTTATTAAAAATTTTGAAATCGTACTATTTTTAAAAACGGAATGAGATCTGCTATTAGAAAAGAAGTTGTGGACGGATATTCAAAATTATTATTATTGGGGATAGGTTATTATTAAAATATTATAAGATAGATACTGATACAGATCGCGACGGTGGGAAACGAAATAATGGAGATACAAAAGACAGAAATATCCAAAAAAATAAAAATGCGTTTTTGAATGCAGTCACCGAGGATTAAAATGTACTAAATACAAGACTTTATGGGCTGTATGCCCTATCTCTTCCAAAACCATATTTTTAAAACACTATTTAAAGCAAAGACAATGAAGGGATCCACCGCGTACCCTGAGCCGTTCTATGCGCAAAAGCGTCCATATCGGCCCAGCACGTTCGCCGCCTTGTTGGCATTATTTTATGCTAAAGCGACCTCCTCGCTCGGCCTTCATCAAAACAATACGCAGAGACGAAAACCTTCACTGTCCCGCACATATAAATCTTTATTAGAAAAATGGTTGTACAATTAACAAAGGTAATAAAACAATCATAGAATACAGTGTAGAAAAAGAGTGTGAAAGTAAAAATCAGCAAGCAAGGTGTACAACGTTATAATACAGGAAAGGCATAGAATACAAAATAATAAAAAAATTAAAATAAAATTAAAAAAATAAGGCGTGGGACATAGAAAACTCCACCCCTCCATGGAGAGAAAAGGATATAAAGCAAAGACAGTAATATCCTCGTAGTGTAAAAAACCACATTCAGCCATATCCACTTCAATCAATCAACAAGTAACAATACGTGAAATATCCTTGGCCACTACATATTAATATGAAAGTTGATGTCGATTTTAGACAGAAATGGCATAGCAAATTCATCAATATCCAATTACGTTAATAGCAAAGTCAGAAATATAAACTATTTGGTAACAAATATAGCAATATCCATATTTATAAGTTAATTTTTTATTTATACACGTACCTATTATCCATAAAAAAAACTGAAGTGGCAATAGTTTTTAAAGACTTACTTCCAATAAAATGTAAATTTCCTTGAGTAGTGGCAGGTTTTTTGTACCGAAGTAGGATATAGCAGCCTTTGCTTTCATACTCATCAAATGAAACATATAAAAGTATTAACATTTTATTTGTCGATCTTGTGAAAAAATGTAGAACAAAATATATAACGTCTTAGATTTTGACAGTTAATTTAATATTTCAAAGCTTCATATCTTGTGATTGACATGACATTGCGAACTGGTAATAATTCTCAATGATTCCAGATAAATAAGCTGTGTAAATTTGACACCAGAACTCACTTTTCTAGTTTAATTGTTACATCAGCTAACAAACTATTTGTTTAAATTCATAATTATAAATACTTTTTTGTTCAAAATTTATTTTGTAATTACTAAAGAACTTTGAATTGCAAGTAAATCATTAGCAATAAAATAAGTCAAAGAAACTTCCACCAAGAACGTTAAATAAAATATATCGTTTAGCGCCGTTAAATTGAATATTTCCGAAATATAATATCGCCTCTTTCAAACAATTATTCTAGAGAAAATAGAACGCAAAAGATGACTGGGTATAAAGTAACTGGTCGCAATACAAACCGGAAATGAGCCGATCTCCGAGTAGAGGAACAGTTTCATGTTTCTAAGTATAAATGTCAACGTGGACAAAATATAGAAGAAGCCTTTGCCTGAACACAGCATCAGAACAAAAAGAATCAACTTAATATTTTTTTTAACTGTACAAATTAAATAAAAAATATCTACATGTTAAGTATATGCTTCAATTGGTTTACATTTTATCAAATAATTACAAATAATTTCATCGTAATTGAAAAATAAACATATTTTATGTCACAAAAAAATTATTATCATGTATATCTTGTGTCAATAGGAAATAATGTAATCAATTTTTATTAGGGATGTTTATCTGTGTGTACATACAAGTGAATTAAAATATTAAATATAATTTATATTATGATAAAATACTACGACAGATAATTAGTTTCGATCAATGTAACTCTACATCATGTGCTTTTATTTAGCTTCAATCGTCAGTCAGCGAGAAATCTTGTAATCAATATTTGATCTACTCCGTGACACACAATCGCTCTGAAATTTGGCTCGAATACGTATCCCTTGTGACAGTACAATAATCACTCATTAATTTTACATGATCAGCTTAATTATTCAAAAAATATAATTATAATGCTGAGACGTTATTTTATCGGACATTGTGCAATGCACAATGTGATTCTCCTATTTAATAGTTATTATTTTAAATATTATTGTATTGAAGCAACACACGTACTTAGTAAATTTTCTATTTACTTTTCCGTATGAAATTTTCCGCTAGAATTGAATCTTTCCACACCTTCCCGTCGTCTGTCCTAGCCGGCGCCTTAGAAATGGAATAAAGAGCTCACTGGAATTCCGAACGGTCGATTTGTTTTCATGCTTCAAGTTTACACATTAGAAAAAATCTTCTCTTTTTTATTTGTACGGTGATTCGATCAGAGGCCTCCCGTACGAAGTTAGCGTTGAGCCTTCTAAGCAGTTTTCTGCGTGGAATTCAATCTGAATCCATTCGTAGAAAATTGAGTTTCCATCCAATATGTAGGAATAAGAAAAGACGCCCAGTTTTTTAGATTGAACAGCGTATTTATATAATAGATTTTTCTGAAGAGTAATCCGTCTTAGAAATTCTCAACGGAACTTATAAAATCTAGTATAATTGTTTGATATAACAATATACTTGCATTTACTAACTATTTCTTGGGAGTATACTATTTGTGGCTAATAAAGAAAAATTTAAAAAATTAACAACACTTACTATCTATACTAATAATATATAAAGAGGTAAAGTTTGTATGTTTGAATGTAAGAGGTAATCTCCGAAACTAATCCGATTTCAAAAATTGGTTCACCAATATTTAAAATTGACTTTCAGAGTGGACATGGGCTATAATTATCACGTTAAAATAAGCGGAGTTTTCTTGGTGACCTATTTTCCGAGCGATATGTTTTTTTACTAATGTTGGCTAGAGATATTTAAATAATTTATATAGAAAAATTGTAGAACTCAAAAAGTTCTATAAGAAAGTCCGCAACGACATATATCTTGGTATATGTTAAGGTTAATACACAAATTGATAAAATATGACTAAAAGTTACTAAAAATCTAAGCGTGCGAAGCCGCGCAGGTAAACTAGTATGTAATATTTAAACGAAATCGGTACACAAGATTCAAATTAATGATAGAAAGTTTAAGAAACTAATAAAAAAATAACATGAACACCACTGCACAAGAAGAAAACATGAAATAAAATAACTTTTTTTAAAAGAAAACACGATTTCAAAATTAAATCATGGGCAATGGAATTAAGTTGTATTGTAAGTAATCTTGAAATAATATTATATCATTCGTTATAATCTGTTTTGATGGAATACTTGGTAACAAAATATCAAAATCCTTTATGGCTTTAGAAAAGGAGATTAACATTCACCACTGATCTACAATATAATTCTGGAATGGAGGAAACAGTAAACAGCAACTAACGACATTATGAATATTCAATTGGCATATGTATGCAGTTCATATATGCTTAGTGAGGAGTAGTCAACCATTGGTTGTGAAATTCGCACATTTCCTTTATGCATAGATATACGGGATCAAAGATTATCGCTGCTAATGTAAAGTACCTGAGAATGGGCATAAGACTAATGTGCACCATCAGTGTATGTGACCAAGTTTTTAAATTAATTGAATATTTTACAATTAAATATTAGAGAACGAACGTTGAACTAACTATCTAAATATAATAATTTCGTTTTCTGTCTGTCCCGTAACTTGATGGACTGAATCTAGAATTACAACTTTAGATAAATAGAGTGTGATACGCAATCGGCGCGCAATACGCAAAGGCTCAGGTAACACGCAACGGTCAACCAAATTACCGTGATTTTTCACGGGCGTACGGCTAGTAAACATAATAATTTCATTGTCAGTACATCCGTCACGTCCGTAATTTGCCGAAATGGGGCTGGAATTACAATTTGAGGTAATTAGAGTGAAACACGTAAGCAGCACGCAACACGCAATGGCTCAGGTAACACGCAACGGTCGCCCATCAAATTATCGTGACTTTTCATGGACGTGCAGCTAGTAGTTTAAATATTGAGAACGGGACACTTACATCAAATACGAGATAAATATTATTATTAAATCAAAAAACATTATTATATTGCTCTAAAGAAATTTCTGTCATCGAATTGTCAAAAAATCTAAAGATTTTTAAACCACATGAAATGAAAATGCTAATGCAACAGATTTTTCTGCATGGTTTCTCACTTTAACACAGAAAAGCAGGCTGCAGGTTTTAAAATAACCTAACCGGAGAAGGATAGAGATTAAACAACTTTGATCTTCTGTAATGGTATGACGTTGCAGATATCGTAAGGATAGTGAAATCAAGGAAAATGAAGAGTAGTTTAGTCCCTTAACAGGCACAATTGACAGAATCAAAACCTGTAATACGGGGGCAAGTAGAGCATTCGAACCGGGTAGAACCGAAACCGGGTACCCGGGTACACGCCATGCTTTTCATAGAACCGAAAACACGGGTAATTTTCGACGGGTATCCGATTAATTTCATTCAAATAATTTTTTCAATTATTTTAAATTAAATGGAAGAGCCGAATCGGCGTTCTTAAACGACTAACGTCTTTGAACGACAAAAAAAGGGACAGCACTTTTTTTCAACATGGATTTCCCAAAAAATTTTTATCTACATTGCATTGACAGGCCGATGAGCCGCGACCTGAGGATTCTGGGCTTTTTCGCGATATCCGTCGTTTTATGGTTAATCAATCCTTTTGTACCTGAAATATTGGTACTATTGCCTGCAAATCGAAAAATGCTATTTCAGTTAATCGTTAAGCGAGCAGTCGGCTAGACACCCTTCAATAACCACGAAGACGTGTGAAAAGGTGTATTTTTTGCATGATAGTGAAGGAAATTCCTTTTTTATTCACTCATTTTTGATTGATAAAATTTAACAAAATATTTAAATATCAGTATGACGTATGATGTATGACGTATGGCCTTTTTAAAAGCTGATAGTCTTAAATAAAAATCCGTATCATGCGTGATAAATATTGTTTTTTATACCTGCAACAAATAATATTATTTGTCACACTTATTGTTACATTTTTCATAAAAATTCGGAAGAAAATGCCGTATTTTTTGTAAACATTTGATACACTATACGCATTAGTATTTTTGAAATATATTTTTATAAATCATTATAAATAATAAGCCCTATAATATTTCTGTAATTATGATGTATATAAAATTTAATATAAAATGAAATATATCACGTCATATTAAATTAAGATTCAAATATAATAAAAATTGGACTCTCAACGGCTTACAAAAGTTGTTTATTTAATAGCTTACAAAAATTACCCGGAACCGAACCGGGTACCCGGTTCTTCCTCGAGAAATAGCCGTAGAACCGGGTAATGAATTAGGCCGGGTATTTGGATGCCCTAGGGGGCAAGAGTCCTGAAGACTGGACGACAATGGTGATGACAATAATGGAATAATATATATTTGTTTGGGACTTTATAACTAACTTCAGTCATAATTCTAAAATATATTGTGCTGTTATTTAATCTTGATGGCACTACGCTAGATGGCGCTGTTCTGACAGCCTCAAATCGCGACCGAAATATGTATAATTCTCTATAATATTCCAGTACTCTATACCAAAGTTAATTTTTCGTGGACACTTACACACTTACCAAAAATACTGTCACGTGATGGTAAGCATAAGGAATTGCATATTGTCCAAATCCATTGTAATATGTCACAACACTATCGAAGGATCGAGAATGACATATAGCAATCTAGGGTGATCTAAAAACTTCAGGAAACGTTTGCAATTGTCTATAAACGCCTGGTACAACCGAGAAGCAACGACAATCTTATCGTAAGTACTAGAATAGACTTAAGCATATAATTCGCAAATAACATTTTCGGGTATAAATACGAAACTAGACCGCGGCGTTTGTTGTCGTGTTTGATAGTTCGATTCAGTGCGACAGATATCAAGTGAAATAATGGAGCAAAGTACCTAACTGGCTAGAAAATTAGCAATAAATGCTATGTGTGAGAACGAAATTTTCTAGCGAGTGATAAATACATGATACCAGCGATAATAAAATGTTCATGTACGGGTGATCTATTACGAAATAGTGTAATTAAAAGAAGAGATTTAAGGTTAATTCGTTTTAAGTGACTTTGTAAATAATTAACCATTAATTAATAAATCGCTATTTAATTTCCAGTGATTTCATTCGTTCCTCCTTCGTTTCCACGACACGTGACAATATTGTCATTAAATGATAATTAAATAATTTGCATTTCAAGAAACAAAATTTTCTAACATGGTTAGCTAGCGATTTGTGCCCATTGTTTCCATGATTCAGATTTATATCAAAGGGGAAGGGCGGTGCCTTTGTTAGGGTGCGCAAACCTAAGGAATATTATCATTTATATAACATTAATCATATAATGCGCATTGGGAGGAAAGCATACATTTGTCCACATTTACAAGTATGTAGAGTCTTATCAATCTCTGAATAGTTGTAAGGAGTAACTTTAAGGCTACAATTGCAATTTCAATATACATAGAGAAGGAAGTCCTAAAGGATAACAACATTTTATTTAGATTGGTCAAAGGATTGTATAGAGAACATACAGACGGACATTCAGTTTAATATATGTATGTGTATGTAGATACTGTTTTTTTTTTAATTTATTGTATTACTAAAACGCAACTATTCATGCATTTAAAATAAAACCTTTCAGCACTTTCTTTTTAAACGTTAAAGGAAATTCAGCGTTCCAAGTACTCGTAATTTGTAGCTTGAATTAACATTTACAAAATGTGTATAAAGTATTTTGATAGAACGTAAATCCATTCGACGCCCGGCTGCAGCCTGATGAAACAACAGTTGTTTTGACCGCCCAGGCACACAAAAAATTCCGCCCCAATTAATTGTAAACAACCCTCTGTGAAACGTTTACAGCTGCAGATTGAACGGACCGCACTCCATTTAAATACATTAAAATAAGGGCGGAGAAACAAAGCAAAGGCATGAAAGAAAGCTCGCCGTGCTTTGTAAGTTTACAGAAACCTCGGAAATTGTTAAATGAACTGATTTTTATTTAATCATCACTGAAAAAATGTTTTCACGGTAAAGCTTTGAAAGGGAAAATTTTATAATTAATTCGAAGCAATGAGATTAATTTTATTTCTTTTTTAAATTTTTGATTTTTATTATCTTACTAGCTTCGCAACTCGGCTTCGCCCGCTATTCAGATTTTTATTATTATTATTTGAAAAATTAAATGTTATAGGTACTACCAAAAAAATTTAAAAATAAATAAACTTAAAACTTAAAAATTGTCAAGCATCCAATTAAATGTGACCGCAAAAAATACGTTTTGTACTCCCAAATTCATTGCATGATATAATGATGTGATATAATAATTTTAAAAAAAACATATATATATATATATATATATTTACATACATATATATTTATATATAAATATATATTTTTAATTCCAAAAATTATTAAATAGAGAATTGAATATACTCCGAATTATCGCACGGAGAATATTCAATTCTTTAAGTAAAAGAATTGGATGGAATGATCTAGTCGATGTTAAACAAGGGTTACCCAGCGACAATAATGAGTTCATATACGAGATATATATTGTGAAATTATTTTAGGTTAAAGAATAGCGTTAAGTTTAATTCGTTTGAAGCGACTTTGTACATTGAATCATTAATTTATAAATCGCTTATCATTTTCCAATATTTTAATTTGTCCTCTTAGCCACGCCACGTGACAATATAATATAATTTTCAAAATTAATTTTGCTGAACATTCAAATGCAAATATTTTACTTTTTTTAAATCACTAGCAATAGTTTAGAACAAATATATTTTTAAAATACCTACCTAAATGTTCTCAGTTTCTATTTCACAAATATTATCGAAAAGAGATTAAAATATGATTTTACAATTATTTTTCCTAGAAATGATTAAGTAGGATCTAGAAATTTTAAAAATCTTTCATTTTCTCTTCGTTTGTAAATATTTAATGTCTATTTCCTTTATGTGAAAAAGCGCGTTTAGGTCATAATTGATATTTTATTTCATAAGATAATTTGTGCAACGTATAATGCCTGTTTAATTCAATGTGTTGTGTAGCTACAACGAAAAATATAAATACCTTATTATGGGGAAAATGGAAGTTAAATGGTAGAAAGGTGGTCGGTAGATTTGGTTTCTCATCCAAATCGCCGTGCCACGTCTCACGTGAAGGCGGTGTTCCCAAATTCTACCAGGCTTTGTAAAAATTCTATCTGTTGGCACGCTCCATTTTAATGCGGTTTCATAATGCGAATACATAAATTGTCCCGCCTTCCTGATCTAGACTCCATTTTATGGACACATAAAGATCCGGCGATCGCTTAGCTTTTGTCTCTGTAAAATATGACTTGATATGATTCGGAACAATCGGTTTGATTTAATATACCTTTTCGGGGAATCCGGAATCCAATCGTTTATTCGTTTATTAGATTTCGTCCCCTGAAAGGGAGAATCTAAATTGAATCTCCGAGGGATTAAAATAATATCGAACGTTATTATTTTCCTGTCTTGAAACATCTTTTATCTGTCAAAGTAAATATCGTTAGCTTTGACGTTTACTTGGGTATTTTATCGACTTCGGAAACTTTTAGAATGTCCATTTTACGTTTCAATAAATCGAATATAATTTGGGAAATTCCTTTTTAATTACAATTATGCGCTGTTAATCCTTCCCAAATATCAAACCATAAAATAGACTGTGAACATTGAGCATTGAATACATTTATTACCCCAGTCAAATTTTTACTGAAAATGCGTTAAAAATAGGGCCGTAAAATTTCGTAACATTAACACCCACATATTTTAGTATTTTATTTCAATCGTTACAGTTACAGAGATCGATACTATGAATTTCTTGCTACTCCCTCTTTAAACTTTGATGTCAAATCGTATTTTAAGTAGATAATGCACGTTTTTTTGTGTATTTTTAATTGAACCATTGATTACATATATTTTTTTTAAATCATTTTTAATAAAAAAAAATTGAATATTATTTAAATAAAAAAATGTAAATTATGAATTATGTAAAAACTTAATTATCCAATTTATATGAGAAACATTTCTTTTCTTTTTGCAATCGTACACTGTTTGTACCTAAATTAATGCATGAATTGTACATAAATATTTATTTTGGAAAAAACAGGATTATTTTTGACAGAACATTTGATATTAGATGCTAAAAATAATTTACGAATTAACGTATCGGAACACATGGAACAGCCTAGGACGGTGACGGGAACCATCTCCTAAATATAGAATAATCTAGGAAGTTCGATAATCCAACATTTGGGTATAAATAGCGCGGATCTAGGTCGTCGCGGAGTGGAAATAAATAAATTCAATAAATAGTACGAGAATCGTGTAATGGAGAATTGTGTAAGAAATAAATAAATGCAATAAATAGTGCGAGAATTGAATGTTCTACAAGTAATAAATAAAGTGTTACCCACTGATAATAAAGTGCTCATATACGAATTATATATTACGAAATAGTGTGAGTGAAAGAAGAGCTTTATGTTTAATTCATGTTAATTGACTTTGTACATTGAATATTTAATCGTTAAATAATAAACCACTAATTAATTTTCAATGTTTACATTTACCTTCCGCAGTCACGACCCGTGACAATATATTAAAATCTGAATAATACAACAATAATTGTGAAAAGAATATCATAAGAAAATAATGTTTTATTGCGAAGTTATGCTTAGAAATTCTATCAAAGTACAGCTTATTTCAAGTACTGGCTACACATCAATGGTTTTTGCTAGCAGTTCTCGTGCTTCTACGTACTATTTTTATAAAAATTGTCCTCTCACACATTTTCAACATAACATAATATTTTGATCTAGATATGTTGTTAAATGTAGTGCGTAACAAATTTCGAGAATTAATTCCGCAATTAAAATAATAAGCTCAAATAGAAAAGTAATATTATTAAAGGAATAGTGCCCTAATAAATAGTTCAGGCTCTGTTTTTCACTAACTTTCAACAAACAGGCTAACGATATATTTAATGTATGCGATAAGTTTCTAAGGTACAATAAATTGTTAACTTAATGTACGCATCTAAATTAGAGGCATTTTCCTTTTATAGGAAACACAGAATTTCACGAGCATAACATAAACTGAACAACACACATCGTGGCAAAGACAACTTTGAAAGCACGTTTCGATGATTTTGTGTGAAATTATTATTTAAGCTCGTTTATATGAAGTGAATCTATTTATTCACTCGCTTCGTGTGAAACGATTTATATAAGCGTTTAAATATTGATTTAAAAAATGGTGCCACGGAAAATATCTCGAAAAAAATGGGGCGATAGTATTGAGAAAGACGTTCCCGAATGCGGAAGTTTGTAAGTGATCAAAGAGATGGTAGCAGCGAAAACTACTGAGTAATAAGATATAGATTTTCAATGCATCGTAACCACGTAATGTAATTTCCTACGATCAATTAAAGAAAAATATGAATCAAACATTTTCTGGACGCATAATTATTTCATAAGTAAAAAAAAAACATTTATTTATTTGTAAAACGAGTCCGCTTTCCGAGTTTCATTACTTTTCACTGTTTAATACACTTATACGAATGTGTATAATACACAGAGTGTATCAGCGTATTGGTAGCTATCGTTGCCGTGGTTGGTTAACGGCGTGAGTCTGCATATAGCTGACTTTCGAGGTGGGCGCATGCTTATTTGTTTATTGAGAGCTTTTTACCCTAGAGCTGGAGGTTTTAAAACATTTACTCTACCAACATTAAAAAAATAATAACGGCTTTATTGTTTTTGATTGATAAAAATTTCAGCATTGTTTAATAAAAAGAAATGAAGAAAATATAAAATTAAATACACATTTAAAAATAATCTACCATCAACATAAATGTTTGTTAAAATAATTTAATCGAAAACCAACTTATGCTGCCACAATGCCATCTACATGTGTAAAATGTAATCTTGTAAGAAAAAAACATATAGGTAGCTGTCATTTTGATAATCTTGCACACTGGTGTTTTTATTTTTGCAATCATTGTAACTATAAATTAGATCACTAATCCTAAAACTTTAGGAGTAATTTATCAGGTTATGGGCAATTATTGCTCCTTAAATAATAAAATTAGTGTTCTACCGAATTTCCGTTCCACGTTCAATTGGTTAAAGTTTACTTTACCTCAAAAAGTGTGTAACCATGCCGCATAGGAATTCGTTTTTTAGTTTTTTTTCAACTAAATACAATAAATTATGACCCCACAACTATCCATGGGTACCATTGGGAAGCTGCTTGGCAGGGAGAACTATCCTACGTAGAAATTTGCAGTCAAAAATTATTTGGAACATGAAGATTTATGGGATGCAATTGAACCAAGTGTGGGTTATGTACAAGACGGTAAAAAAGACATAAAGGAAAGGTCAAAAATAATACTTCTGATTGCTCCTATTAATTATGTGCAGGAAGCGACTACGGCGAAACAGGTATGAACAAAGTTAGAAAAAGTATTTGATAACTCTTGAGACGAGTGGCTTGATACTTTGCTGCTCGCTGGCCTCCCTGATACCTACAAACCGATGAGCATGGCTATGGAGAGCTCAGGTATATCGATTACTGCTGATTTTGTCAAAACAAAGCTGCTACAGGATGTTAAAGTGTCAGATTCTCCGGCCTACTACATTAATAAATCTAATATGTTTCAAAATATGTCAAAGTCTCACAAAGAATCACCTGGTAACTACCAAAAGAAAGGCCCACGATGTTACAATTGTAACGAATACGGGCATTTCAGTAAAAATTGCTACATTCAGAAGAAAAATAAATCAAATTCAGATAATAGCACTAAGAATATTGGATATTATGCTGTTTTTTCAGTTGCAGAAACTTTGGACAGAACGCGATTGTACATTGACTCTGGAGCACTGCAGCATATGTGCAGAGAGCGAAAGTGGATGAATGATGTTTCTCCTACAACAATAAATAATATAAAAGTGGTAGACAACAAGATTTTGAAGGGTGTGGTAGTGTGAACTTGCAAATAAAAGACTGTGAAGGCAGACTTCAGAAAATTCAAGTAAGAAATGTGCTATATGTACCTTCTATATGTATATGCTATGTGTACCTTCCCTGACAACTAATTTACTTTCTGTAAGCCAGATGACAAAAAATGGATGTCAAGTTAGTTTTGAGAATGTAAAATTTGTAAAATTTACCAAAATAATACATTTATTTTGACAGCTTTGCAATATAAAAACATGTATGTATTGAAAAAAAAATCTGAAATTCCTGCATTTTTGTGAACAGTAGATGAACATCATACAAATTTGTGGCATCAGAGAATGGGTCACTTAAACTTCACAGACTTACAGAAATTAGAGAAAAGTGCAGAGGGGTTAGAATTATCTAAAAAGGGTAATCAGATTTGCACAACATGTTTGGGAGGTAAAATGAATTGACAAGCTTTCAAAAATATTGGCCAAACCAGGGCCAATGAACCTCTCCAATTAATTCGCACTGATTTATGTGGTCCGACGGAGACTACCTCTTTAGGAGGTGCCAAATACTATGTAACTTTTAAATAATCTTGTACACCGGTTTTTTTATTTTTGCAATCCTTATAACTATAAATTAGATCACTAATACTAAAACTTTAGGAGTAATTTATCAATTTTCCCACAAAATATGAAATGCACAGATTACGTGAGAGTAAATTATAATAATGTGGTGAAAATAAATTATCACTAGTATAAAATAATTTAAAACTTAGCAAAAGATACTTATTACTATATGTAGTGTTTTTATCCTGGACATAAAAAATTGGAGCACATAACCTCTGGAAGTTCCAGTTTATCAATTAACTCTACTCACTGAGCAGTAAATACTGCGAAACCTTTATATGGCGTCCTTCAATGAACATCCTAACATCCCAGTCAATATCCCCTGAAAATTGGAGGCGATAGTAATTCAATTTTGATCAAGCGATATTCGCCAAAACTCGCCGATCGATGACCAAAAAATAAAGGGTCAAAAAACATATTAAAAGAAATTTGTCCAGAATTTTATTCAGTAAATGAACAAAATGAAATCATTTTAATTAATGGATCATTAATACACAGTCTTGACGAAATATTTTTGTTAAGAGAGCGTAAATTCAAACCAATATATTTTATGAATAAATATTGCAACACGTCTAGAGAGTTTGTGTATTTTAGCAGCATGACGCTATCAGGGCCGAATTTGAAAACGTTTGTGATCTTCTAAATTCTAAATCAGCAGATTCTTTACATTATTTTAATTTGATTAACATTTTAAAAGTACCTACCTATAATTCAAATTTTTTAAAACAATTAGAGAGATGTAGAGAAAAAATCTGTTAAATGAATGTTTACTATGAGACCTGTACAGAGAAAAGAGTCGGCCTCAGAAAAGGTGGGCCGATGATATTATCCCCGTCGCAGGTAGTGGGTGGATAAGAAAAGCCCAAAGAGAGATGATTGGTAGAGGCCTACACCCAGCAGTGGAGAAATGGCTGAGGAAGAAGAAGAAAGAAGATATGTTTCGTTACTACCGGGATACGAGCCCGGAACGTTCTCAAGAGCCGGGGTACGCGTTACCATTACACAAAGTTACGGCGAATTTTAGACTAATAAGTGTAGAATTTTTATAAATGGTATCTACATGTTTTTATTATTTTTTAATCTATTAACTTAAATTTATACGGCAACGAAGGTACAGATACACATGCTTATTAGTGGCATGCTAATGAGTATGCCACTAATAAGCATACCCTAACAACGGTACACACTTGCTCATTGATTCCTATAATAAGTCACGAAAAGTAATGTTTTATCATTTCCCCAAAGCGCCATATTTGTTTCATCTGTCGCGAACTGAGAAGATTGCGTTGATAATACTAGCCGCGAAGCCCGCGTATGACATAAGCATGCTCATAATAAGCAAGCCTGTTCACACATGCTCAAAAGATACCCCTTCTCATGGTGAATGACATTAGCATACTCATAAATCAACCGGCGGTTGATTTTTGAGCATGCCACTAATGAGCATGCTTATTACTAGCAATGTGCGTACACACAAGCCACTAATAAGCAAGGCCTAAAGAAGGTCAATACTGCGCATGCTCACGTGCCACTAATAAGCATGTGTATCAGTACCTTTAATCACAAATTAACCCTTTTAAACCGTTTTGTATAATATTAATAATAACACGTCTAAAATGACGGATATTTTGTTTCTGAACATCAACTTTACATTAAATAATTAATTATTAGTTATGTATTAATTAGTCAAATAAAAAAATGTACGGCGAAATCAATCTAAAACGTAAACTTGTATGTGTATATACTATTTGAAATCATACTAATTTTGAAAACGGAATGAGATCTTCTATTAGATTCTATTGGTTACGGAATATTCAAAATTATTATTATTAGTATCTTTGCTTTGTGGCATCAAAGTTCAGTCCGTTTTACATTATTAAATTAAATTCTTTGACATGTACTCTATATACTATATGCTCAAATATATATTTTAATAAAAACACGTTATATTCTTATATATATGTTAGAGTCTTAGAACGCATTTCATGATACAAAAATAATTAATTCATGCTTATTTCACACGTCTCATTCAATATCACAATTAAATGCATTTTCATTACAAAGTACAGGTACTTAAAAATATTATGTATTTTTTACTTATTTACATATCATACGAAACACATCGTGCAATACGTTTAATAAAAAATATCTTAAAATTTCGAGCAAAAATTATATATTTTAATTAGATAATATGTTTATAAATATTCAATTACCGAGACACAAGAAAATAAAATTTTTGCCTAAATTTTGAAATGATGATGGGTAAAATTTTTTCATTCCAGTAGAATAGCTGCAGCAGTTGATTTTTAAATAAATGACTTAATGTTATTAAAAAATATAGAAATTGGGTACTCAGAAACATATATATAAAAATATATATTCAGATCTATAAAAGGAGTTAAAAAAAATGATTTTCAGGCGTATTCAAGTGTTCAGAATCTTCTGTGTAAAGTTTTCTGGGATATTCTGCCGTGTACATGTGACCTCTCTGGCCGACGTTTCGGATCCCATTGCAGGGTCCATCACATCAGTCCTGATGACGTAATGGACCCTGCAATGATGATGATATCCCAGAAAACTATACACAGAAACAAGTTACATTGTTTAAAGTAATCACTTGTCAGCTAATGACAGGTTGCGACTCATATAAACGTCCAAAAAACTTTCATACATAATTTTCCATACTAATAGCTTCGTCTCTTTGAGACAATTATAATTTATCTTCATTTAATGATAATCCCTTTGGCATCAAAGTCCCATAATTTTATTTTTAAAAATTTGAACAAACACAAAAAAAAAAATTTGTTGTCTTGCTAATAAAATTAATTTTACCACATGAAAGATAGTAAATCTTGAGAAAAGTGGCGTTCTAACGTGGCCACGTCATTTCGCTGGTCCGCTCCATTATCGCGGGTTGTTTTATAATTTGACCTGAGCAAACCCGCGGGAGATAATTTACGATCCCCGCGGCGGCGGCGAGTTATCCCGGCGGAGGGAATCCAGGGAACGACCTGCCCTTCCTTCCCGGCCGTTCCCCGGGATATTCGGCCGTAATGCCCCGGTCGCCGCACCTTAATTAAAAGATGGCGCTTCTGCCCGCGCTTGTTTTACACCAATATTCTTACAAGTTTACGATGACGTCGTCAAGTGATACTTTTATATTCATTAACGCACTTGCTGAAAATTATACGAATTTATTTAGCCATTTTTCTTTCGGTTTTTACGGGGCTTCGCACTGGAGTCGTAGACGACCGACTTGAACTATGTGTGAAACGATATTACCCTTAACTACGAGGATTCAGTAGCTGATTAAATAATCGAGAATAATTATAGAAGAATCACAGAGACGTATCAATTTAAATGGAAAACTTGTATGGAAATCATTTTAATAATAGTAATATGTTTGTTCCAGCGTAACTAGGATGTAAGCACAAGACCTGGTCCGCCATATAAATTACACCTTACATATAGGTTATATTGAAGCTTAATATTTATTTATTTATTTAACACCCTTATGGGCTTTTACAAAATATACAAAATATAAAATAATAAAATCACAGAGACAGATATGCAGTTAAAAAGATTCAAGTACAAGGTTACAGTTACAATTAAAAATCACAAAAGACAGATAGTTATAGAGATTACAGTACATTAAGAGGATAAAGTACATATAATAGTTTTGTGTAAATTAAAAACAGAAGTGAAAAGGAGAAGTTAACAGGAAGAAGAAAAAGAAAAATTTATTTATCCTTTACCATTTAGTTGAGACGTAAAGAATTGTTTCAGTTTAGTCCTATACACAACTATACTATCAGCAAAAATGTCGACTCATTCCGCATGTTCATTCTCTAATGAGTGTAGTCTGAGGATTACGGAGTTTGCTAATGCATTAGTAATGACATTTCCTCTACAATAGAATAATGTACAGTGTCTTTATGACCTCGATAGTGCATATAAGTCGATCAGTATAAAAATCTGGGGGCAATCAATCATCAATCATGTTATTTAAAATAGACATAGAGATAAAGTATAAAAAAGAGAAAAAAGAAGAAAAAGAAAAAGAAGAGCTATTAAATAATTGAAAAAATAAAAACCATAAAAATAAGACAATGGATACTTGTTGTTGTTACATGCTCGTACTCATACACATATAAAAGCAATTTATTAACTGTATTTACTGGTTTAAGTGATCACTTTACATAATGCAACATTCACCGATTCTACACATTATCCAATTTATTAATATATATATATATATATAAATTATTTATGTTATTTACCATAAAAACTACGTATATGGGGTATAAAAGCAAAGGCAGCAATATCAACAAAAAAAAATGTAATCATCAAGGATTACTAATTCATAATGTATTGAATTCGAGATTTTAAATTTATGGGATTTGAAAAAACGTGATTTTGGAAGGGATAGATGCATAAAATCTAGAATTAAGTACATTTTAAATTAGTAATCCTGGTGACTACATTCAACACATTTTTTAAATTTTTTGAATATGGCTGCATTTGCTTTTATCCGACATATAATTATTCTATAATTTATCTTAATTTATCATTATCCCTCTGCGAACAAAATCCAGTAGTTATGTTTTTAAAACATACATATAAAAATATTGTTTATACAACCATTAATCAAATATTATTTTCACAATCCAAAAAGAAAAAATAAATGCTAAACAATTATAAATGATGACGAGAGGCCGACCGAGTATGATTGCATTTTTCACAATTGGCCATCAAATTCTTTACCGAAATTATCTCGATTCAAAAATCTAGTCCAAGGATACGGGCTAATAGAGTATTGGCATTCATGATTTTGCAGGTTCATTATTCTCATTGATGGCTAGCTGAATTATCTGCAATAAATTTCTCTCCCCCTGAACTACATCCCAGATTTATTCTGTGTATTTACCTTTCCCTTGAGAGAGTTATTTTTCTCGATATGCCGCACTTGTTTTATTTCTGGTAACATTATTTACAATGAAATGTAAATAAAAATTGATCTTTACTTAAATTCTAACTATTTCTTGTATTTTACGTCAGTATTTCTGCTGTTCTATTATATATCTACTAAAGCTACCGTTTATTTTATTTTAATTACAATTTATTGAAGCTTTTATGTACTTATTAAGTTTATTGACTTTCTGATATTTTATTTTTCAACAACGGAAAGACACGGGTGAGAAGATGTCTGAAAGTGAACGAGGCAAGTGTAGTCAGCCAGGACAAAAGTTATCCTCTGGCGTGTTATCCTCTGTTTACTTTAAAACTTTAATTTCAAATGAAAACATGCTTATTGCATTACTTTTCATGCTTACTACATCATCTTCAATAATAAACTAAAACTTAAGACGAGAAACATTTTATCGACAATATGGGAACGTTACGACAGGGGATGCGGTTAGGTTAGGTTCGATGTATATATTTTTCTTCCATTTTTCTGCCATTTATCATATACTCGTATGTATATGATTATCAGTTATTACAATTAATTTTGTATACTCAACTTTTATGCAGTGGATCTATTATAGTTTTTTAATGTAATATATGTATATTTTTACTCCCTTTCTTTTAACTCGTAACGTCTGCGATTTGTTGTCTGCCGGAAAAACTTTGAATCAATTTTAACCCTCTTCCCGTGATCCAATCGAGCTGAAACTTTGCAAACAGACTCTTGGTGATGACAAAAATGATCTAACAAATTTTCGTTTAAAAAATTTAATAATTAAAAAAATTGAATCGAAATTTCAACGTTTTTTTTTTTCAAATTGCAATGAATACAAATGAGTAATGACCCCGATGCGTGCAGTAGGCACGAAACCTGATTCAATGAGAAAGGAAGTATAATAAAAACTTGGTTTTTATGGGTTAGTTTTTTTAAAACTGTCTTTGATATAAAAAACTAATTTTTGTAGATAAATAAAGGTCAACTATATATATATGTACATATAAATACTTTGAAAAATGATATTATTATTATATAAATTTTGCTTTTCATAAATTTTGTGTTTTGTTTTTGCTTAACTAGAACTTGTCCTATTCTAAAGCAGAAACATTTTATTTTATTTATATTGTTTATATTTTGTGTGTCTTTGTATTTTCTCTTGTATGGAGTGAAAATAATATTAATGGAGTCATTATTTATTGACTAGGGCAACCAGGTTTAATATGTCCTGTGCCTTGTCAAGGATCCATTTTTTAATTTATCTGTTAAAGAAACTGCTATTTTAATATATGGCGTCTATTTCAAAATGGTTTAGACATAGTTTTTATTTTTTTTTTCTGTCTATTCATCTCATACGCATTATGCATTATGCATTATTACAATGCACATGACAGAAGAATTTTGGCATAAATTTAGTATACGTCTATCACCTCCATGTTTTTGAAGAGTGCCTTCGTACTTTGTGCAAGTTTCCGAAGTATCTCAGCTTCAACAAAGCCTTCTGTACTATATATTTTCTGAATTTCCATTTCAGGTGCATTACTCTAATAAGCAAATATTCTAGTATTCAATATAAGTACTGGCAATATAATATGCTTATGAGAGCACCAGCTTCAAATAAAAGTGGTGGGGTTGTTCACTATTATCACTGAATTATTTTTTGTCATTTTTTTACGCTTGGTATCATTGAATAACGCAGTCCATTGTTCTTTATAATGGCCTTGACTGGATCTACTCATGTGGGGATCGACTCCAGGACCTTTAACACTCCCTTGATTAATAAATTCTTTCATTTCGAACAATGTTGCCAAAGCTTCGCAGCTTTCGCAATCGGGCAGTGGACCAAATTTGTTCTCTGATTTTCAGCTCCGTTTGTTCGTGCAGTCAAAGGAGTTTCAACCTTTTGTCATCGCAGTATATTGTACTGATGTCCATTGTTGTACATGTTTGTTGTTTATTTTCCATATTCCGACACCATACAAAAAGATCAGGATTACCAGCGGTATCAGAAGTCGTATTGTTATCGTGCCATTTCAAATTAATATTAAAAATCAAAATAATTCAATAATTTTGGGACCGCCTACCTTTCTGCTTACTATCCCATGCAAAATAACACGCATTAAATATCAATATAAAATTACACAGGAAAAAATTACGTAAAGTAAAATTATACACAAAAATACCTTAAGATATAACAAAATAATATTTTCATCATATCATTTTTTTTTTAAATTTGATAGATTTTTAATTTCCATGGTAAATTTCGTATTGGTTAAAAAGTATATGAAAATTTATTTAAAGCAGATTTTAGGTTAGACTTTATTATATATTTTTAAATGTATCCGTTTGTAAATTTTCAATTTATTTAGTGGTAGAATAGTTTTCTTCACTATTTAATTTCATATTTTGCTATGTAATTTAATTAACAACACGTTCATAAAAAACTAAGGTAACTAAGTTATAAAGCATTCTCCATCTATTTATTTTCTTTGTGACTTTATTCATTCTAAATTCCTTTAAAATGATTAAAATTTCTATGTTGTACAAATTTGGTGGCAACATTAAATTGTTCGTGCCCGAAAAAGAACAGAATTTTCATTATTCCATTTATTTTTTAAGATCGCGAGAGAATAATAAATGAAAAATACATTAATTTCATAATGTACACATACCGTGAGTCTACTATAAAAACCTTCCCTTTATCTAAATTATATTTTCCAAAGCAATATACGCGTACACGCGTCACAGACGCAGGGTCGACAACCAATGCATACTACCTACTGGAACCTGAACGCTAACGTCTAGAGTCTAGACCCAAAAGCTTCAGACGACTCGAAGCGGTATGAAAAGATTCTTACTGGGCTTTACAAGACAAGACTGAAAGCGTAACGAAGGATACGTGTCTAAATAAAATTGCAAAAAGTTATCAAAACCTTAAAAAACATTTTAAAAAATAAGGAGGTTGTCTGGCTCGTGCGACGGATTGGACAAATTTGAGCACAGCGCAAAAGGTATGGAAAATCCTGACAATATTCGCAAATAAACAGGTCCGTATTGCTAAGAACTGAAATGAGTGGAGTCGTTACGGAGAGGCCGTTATCCTGCAAAGGATTTTTCTTCTGTTTCATATACTGTCTTCTGTCGAGGGTTGGCAACGGAGTTGAGCAATTTTGATTTATCTCGTGTAAGATGTTCAAGATCTTCGCCATTTTGGCCATTTTCTGAGGTAAAATTGCCAAGATAATCTTTTCTCTATACGCCTCGGCAGTCTCCTATCTTCCCCCGCATAATGTTTTGCAAGAAATCAAAATGAAGAATGTGTCAGAATTATTCCCTATTGTAATAGTTTGAGTAGAAGGATTGACGTTGTAGTGTATTGACGGAGGCTAATGATATGTCCGCTGATGGAAGGAGGACAAATGAAACAGTAATATTATGTAAACTTTTATAAAAATTATGTGAACTTTTAGACAAAGACGCTGGACACAAATTTATCCGTAACGCTGTGTCGTAATTCACACAAATCGTCACTTGTCTGTACAGTACTTTATTACGCCGTTTCTATTGCAAATTCTGCACGCAAGTATGTACTCTGATAATTACTTTAACCGCTGGTCATCAATATTCGCACCGAATTTTTCGTTGTCTGCTTCGCTGGTTTCGCTTCTGTTTTCAAAAAAAGGCCAAAATAAGACTACTGCGTAGTGATGAGTATATATGGGGATTTTTTGTTCGTTTTGTTTTGGTATAATCTTGTGCATTTCAGATCTTTTCAGTTCTTTTTAACACATTGTAAAATGTCCAGATTTATCTTATCGTTTTAGAATCCCGTGACAATATGTATTGGTCATAAATGATGACAAATTATTATTAACCATTGAATTAGGACGAAATAACTGTCTTTCATTCTAATGGATTCGGATAAAGATAACGACAATTCTGCCATTATATTTCGTTCGAAAAATTATGCCAAATACATAGCATGCCCAATTAGATTTGACAGCGTGGTTCCATAAATGTTTCTCCGAATTTATGTATTTTTTTTTAAAGAATTAATTTAATATATTTTTAGATATATTAACTACGCAGAAAACTTTAAATGGAGGTTTTGTTTTATTCTGATGGTACAATAAAACACATCATTAAAACAAATAATTGCTTTTTGTGCTAGAAATGCCTATGAAGAAAAAACTAAACATTTCAAACGTCAAGAAAAATTGCAAAAAAGTAAACCTTTGGCTTCACACGTCATTTGTGGATTGAAACAGCGCCTTAAATGTTTTGAAAAGAGGACGATTTGTCTCTTTGACAATTGAAGGCTTCGGTAGACAAAGGTGTTGTGTGATATTCTTTTATAACAGCTTCGATCTCTTTATTATGTTACACAACAAGAAAATATAAAGTGAATGAAAGGCGTGTGTGGCAGACATGAGTCAGGTATTTAGTGGATAAAAGTGATACAAAAATAGGAAAATAATGCTTATTACTATATTAACTACAATTTTTAGTTTTTGTTAGATAACATCATTATCCTTTAAGGGGTTACACGACCTAGAAAGTTTGA
This sequence comes from Agrypnia vestita, assembly GCA_016648135.1. Lineage (NCBI taxonomy): Eukaryota > Metazoa > Arthropoda > Insecta > Trichoptera > Phryganeidae > Agrypnia > Agrypnia vestita. Next base: position 86,393 of record JADDOH010002738.1, read on the forward strand.
AATTTAAATAGAAATCGAGTGATTTTTTACAAAGGGGCAGTTTTTAATTTTTTTACGATAATTATTAACGTACTTACTTACTTACCATCACGCCGTTTCCTGTGAGGGTAGGCAGAGAGGATAGAGCGCCACACTCTTCTGTCCTGACATACAACTCTCGCCTCATCCACATTCATACATCCTCGCATGCCAGCTCGCCGGTTGTTGAGGCTTCTAACGAGACCATCTCCCAGTATCTGGTAGATCTGGTCATGCCACGTCTTCCGCGGTCGCCCTCTCTTTCTGGTGCCATCAACACTTGCATTATATATCTTTCTTACCATTCTTTCCTCATTCATTCGCTTAACATGCCCAAACCATCTGAGCGACCCTTTTTTAATTCTATTAATTATGCTAAGATCAGCTTTACATTCATTCCTAATATCTGCATTCTTTCCTCTATCATAAATTGATTTGCCACACATACGTCTGAGGGATCTCATATCCACTGCATTCAATCTACTTTCGTTCCTCTTCTGCCAGCTCCAGGCTTCGCTTCCATACATCAGTGTTAGTACCAGAATTCCAATATGTACCGCTAGTTTTGTCTCGGTAGACATATTTCTACTAGAAACTATTGCGTTAAAAGCACCGTTCACCCTATTCCCCGCAGTCACTCTCCATTCGATATCTTTCTCAACATTCCCTCTTCTATCGAATATACTTCCCAAGTACACAAACTCATCTACCTCTTCCAAACATTCATTACCTACAAGAATTTCACACGTTGTCTTACTTTCCTCTTTCTCGAAAACCATCACTTTTGAATTTTTTACGTTCATAATAAGGTCACTTTCCTTGCATACGTCATACATCCTGCTTACTGTTTACTGTACGCATCATCCGCGTACAGTAAACAGCATACAATCAAATCACTCGTTTTCGCTCCTACATTCATACATTCCAGTTCTTTCACACAATTATCCATATACAATTATAAGGTATATTACAGAAAAACTGTTAAAAAATTACTAAATACTAAATTTCCGGGCCATGTCAATTTCCGTGGAGCTCCTACGCCGTGACTGAAATGCAACAT